>JAVKPL010007189.1:0-28963 GCA_032173675.1 Gastrolobium villosum | reverse complement strand
AATAGATCGCCATTTTTAAATATGAATGAATCCAAATCCGATATTATACAAGTGAAATGCATCGTGTATAGTGCCTATTGTGGACTGTGGTCAACCCAACTCATGATAGTGGCTAGTGGGGTTTTAGGTGTTTGGCATTTCTGACAATTCCAAATTATCTCACAGCCACTAGATCGTTAGCACTATAAGAATAGTAAATGCAATGTTTGGGCCAAACATGTTGAATTTAGTGGCTTTAGATATGAATTTTATTCTGTGCCTCCGGTCCCTATGTTTCTTTCTTTTAACTAGTTCGTTCATTAAAGCATCAGAAATAAATGTGGAAAACTATGAATCTGATAGAATAATCCATCTTCCTGGCCAACCTTCAAACCCCTCAGTTTCACAATTTTCAGGTTATGTCACTGTCAATGAAGCTCATGGGAGGGCCCTTTTCTACTGGTTCTTTGAAGCTCAATCTGAACCGTCCAAAAAGCCTCTCCTTCTCTGGCTTAATGGAGGTCTGTGATTAATTATTTCTTGATTAAAAGTTTACTACTGTTGTCAACCTTGTCAGATTTCAACCATTATTCTCATATTTGTTATATAGTTTTCCTTATAATGTTATAGAGAACCAGTTATATTATTGATACCATTTCATTTGATCGGTTTGCTTCTTAAGGACCCGGATGCTCCTCCATTGGGTATGGTGCAGTTGTTGAGTTAGGACCTCTACTAGTCAACAAAAATGGTGAAGGACTACATTTCAACAACTACTCCTGGAATCAAGGTTTATATATTCTTTCCAACTTTGGACTATGTAGTATGTTTGAATTTTTCATGTTATATCCAACTATTACTGTCTCAATCGTAAATAACTAATTCAACCCAAAAACTTAAGTTGTTGGGTGAAGCTATATTAATGGTTTTATATATCTCAACACGTCCCCTCACATGAGAGACTACTGGGCTTGAAAGATAGACAATGTACAAGCTCATCCACCCGTGCGAAGAAAAAAATTCCACTAAAAAGAAAGTGGAGGGCGGGGTGAGGATCGAACCCCTGATACCATATAAAGAACCAATTCAACCCAAAAGCTTAAGCTTTTGGGTGAGACTACGTTAATGGTTTTATATATGTCAACACTAATAAATAATGTAAAAAGAACAAAAACAAGGGAAGAGAGAATGGCCTATTTTGCTTACTTGGAAAATTTGAAACCCCTGCAGAAGCAAATTTGTTATTTGTGGAGTCCCCTGTTGGAGTTGGTTTTTCTTACACTAACACATCGTCTGATCTCACCAAATTAGAGGATAATTTTGTGGGTGAGTTTCCTTTACAGAATATAAATTCATCTGATTTTGTTGAATAATTAAAGTTACCATATTTGACAAACTACTTCAATTAGCTGAGGATGCCTACAATTTCTTGGTGAATTGGTTACAAAGATTCCCACAGTTCAAATCCCGGGACTTTTATATAGCAGGAGAAAGCTATGCTGGTTAGTGTTTTAACTTCAATTTTATTCCTCTCTGTCACACTAATAGCATAATAACCACATTGTCATTGTCCCTAATTTTCCAGGCCACTATATCCCTCAGCTTGCAGAGCTAGTCTTTGATCGAAACAAAGATAGAAGCAAATACCCCTTTATTAATTTTAAAGGTTTTATTGTAAGTAAATCCACCCTAACCAAAAAAGAAAGAGGAAAAAAAATTATGTGTACATTTCTAAATGAATATATGTATGCTTATATCTGCAGGTAGGGAATCCAGAAACTGAAGATTACTATGACTATAAAGGCCTGCTAGAATATGCATGGAGCCATGCAGTTATATCAGACCAGCAATACGACAAAGCAAAACAAATATGTGATTTTAAACAATTCAATTGGTCTGATGAATGCAATAAGGTCATGAACGAAGTCTTCCAAGATTACTCAGAAATTGACATATACAACATTTATGCCCCGGCTTGTCATCTGAATAGCACATCCTCAATGGCTAATGATATTAACAGTAACGGCCCTGAATCACTCACCAAGGTAGTTATTTAATGTCACAAATCTATAGATTCTAAATCACAATCACTAATTTGATATCAAGTGGTTTATGTTGAGGAAAAATTTGCCTCTTATTGCAGGTGAGAAATGATTATAGAATAAAGAGGATGAGAATTTTTGGGGGCTATGACCCGTGTTATTCCACATATGCACAAGAATATTTCAATAGGATAGATGTTCAGTCATCTTTTCATGCAAATACTAAAAGAGAAAACACTAACTTTACATGGAACGTTTGCAAGTAAGTCCTAAAATATGTTCCCTTCATTGATCTTTTTTCCTACTTAATATTGAATCCTAACGTCAATATGTGTCTCATTTCTCAGTAATTCCATATTGAGGACTTACAACTTCTCTGTTTTTTCGGTCCTACCTATCTACACCAAACTCATCAAGGGTGGACTTCAGATATGGATTTACAGGTATTTCTCAATTATATTCCTTTTTTTAAGCAATAATGACAAATCACTTCTAAAAAGTGAAAAATAAATAAATAAATTGAAAATAGCACTACATAGTACATAGCCCCTGGAAGAGTATTGGTTATTACTTTGGGTTTTATAATTCTCCTTTTTAACATGAGAAATTAAATTTTCCTACACACCCTTCGATTTCCGTGTCAATGTGGGTCCGACACATAATTCCTTTCTAACATACGGGTCTCACATATTTTTTGTCTCCACAACGTGAGAATTCAATTATCATGTTGAATGAGAAATATAAACCCTATTACTTTTTATAATCAATTCATGTAGTTGTTTAACTTTGTAATGTACAATGAAAGACAAGAGAATTATTTGCTTTCGGTGAAAGGGTCACGTACACATGTGCCCTGTGTGCAGTGGTTGCTATTGATGCTCTTTACCATGAATCCCTTTTTGAATCATCATTCTTATATCATGACTCGCATTTATTAGTTACTGTTTAATTTAATGTGTTTGTGGGACAGTGGAGATGCAGACGGCAGAGTACCTGTGATAGGGACACGATACTGCATTGAGGCTCTTGGATTACCTCTCAAGTCTAGTTGGCGATCTTGGTACCATGATGATCAGGTTCATGTCCATTAACCCCTTCAATTTTCCACACTTGAATGCAGAAAATTGTTTTCTAATAATTAAAAGGAAAAAATTATATTTACAAATATTTTGCTTCTGAGCCTTACAAAATACATAATATCTTACCAGTAAAATATTATTGAGTAAAATATTACCGGTAAGAAATAGTATAATTTGTAAAAAAAAAAATATCAATATAACCTATGTAGCACAGATACTGACAAGGGACACGCGACACGATACGACACGACACTCCGACACGTTAATTCTAAAAAATGTTAGATTTCGACATGTTAGGACACGTTTTGATATTAAATAATATTTTTAATTTATGTAGTGTATATTATATTTAATATTCAATATTTAACAAAAAATGAAACTAAATTTATAGTATATATCAATTTTGCAAAAAAAACATAAGATATTCCAAATACTTATATTAAACTCAATAAAATGATAATCATAATCCAACGAATCTAATAGTTAGAACTAAAAACTCAACGCAACGCAACCTTTGAATTTCTATAACGCGTGTTGGAGTGTCGGGAAGTGTCGGACACGACACGTCAGGATTTTTGAAGTGTCGGTGCTTCATAGAATATAACCATCCTCTAATTAAAAACATATTTTACTTTTAGAACTAATAGTGTATCATCTTATTTTGTAGGTTAATAAATATAATTTCGCTTGGCATAATATTTTTTTGGGTTTTATAATTCTCACTTAACATGAGAATTATAATTTTCCTACACACCCTTCGATTCCCGTGCTGACATGGGTCCTACATATAATTTTTTCTAACACATGGGTCCCACATACTTTTTATCTCTACAACATAAGATTTCAATTCTCCTTCAACATGAGAATTATAAAATCCTATTTTTTTTATGTAAATTATTGATCAAGCCAATATATACGTACAAACATATACTAGCAAAATCAGTGAAATTCATCATACCAAAATACATATATGCATGAACATACTTTTGTTTATGTATGTAGTATTCATCTATTTCTTGTATTTTACCCGAAAGTTACCTCCTGCAAACATAGATAAAAAAAACATTTTATTTTCATTTTGTACGAGAAACGTTAAACCGTTCTTCATATATTGAGTTTGTAGAGATTGATAGAGAGTAAGTGAAAAAAATGCAGGTTGGGGGAAGGATAGTGGAGTATGAAGGGTTGACGTATGTGACAGTGAGAGGAGCTGGTCACTTGGTGGCTCTCAACAAACCCAGTGAGGCTCTCTCCCTTATTCATTCTTTCCTAACAGGCGACCATCTCCCTACTCGTCGATAATGCTTTGGGTTACTAGTTTTTCTCATAAGAATAAAAATCTGTGTATGAGTACCTAATAAATAAAAAACAATGTCAACAACTTTTGTATCCACGAATTATCAACATACACTGACTTGCATTTGGAAAGAAAAGTTGCATAGAGATAGATGGTGAACAAAAACAACGGGGCCAACACCCTGAGTGCAAAAACAAAAATAATAAGAATCCTTTCTCAAGAAAGAGGATGTGAAGTAATCATGTTCAGCAATAATGGTGACCAATAATATATGGCTGAAATTTAAGTATGTTGTTCTTGTTAATAAGAAATATTCTTTTAAATACTTTTGTCTTTTTATTGATTAGATTAGATACTTGAATGAGAAAAGTGTTTATTCTTTCAAATGACACAACTTATATCATTTCACTCTGACAAAGAGATAGACCCATATCTTTATTTTTTTTATCAACCATCTCTTCTTCTTTATCTATCTCTTTCTCTTTCTTAAAATGACACAACTTTACATCATTTAAAATGACACACATTTTACCCTACTTTATTAATGGGTTTCTATTGGTTTCAACAGTCGCTATTGATTATGGTGTTTTGTTGATCCTACTGGTATTGGAACATATATATACGTTACATTTTTAGTGTAATAATTCTTGAATCAGGTCATGTGATTTTTATTCTCTTGAAAGTAGTTTTACTTTTACATGTTAAAATTTATGGTATTCAATTAAAAATTTATTCTCCTTAGTATTGCCTTTATTATTAAAATTAGTGTTGCTTAATTTCTTCTTTTTAAATTCTTATAAGAGAGGGATGAGTTTTTTTTTTTTTTTTTTTTTTTTGTAATAAGGGATTGGGGTTCATTATTAGTCGATTTCAATTCCAAATTTTATAATTTTTCTATTCATATTGAATATTATCTATATGAATAGAAGAATTATATATTAACATTCATTAATTTGTAACAGATTCACTTTCTCTTTAATTTGAATTGAATTAAATTGTTTTCCTAAAAAATTTAGATGGCATCCATGTATAATAAGATCATTGTCGTTAAAATATTTATCACTACGATTTTAAATTTTTACGATTTTTTTTTCCATCAAAACGATTTTACTTATATTCCAAACGCTTTTATGATTTTTTAACATTGTGATTTTACGTTTTAGGATTTCTTAATCCCCTTTCAATTTTACTTAAGATCTCGATTTTAACAATATTGAACAAGATTATTATTTTATTGAATATGATAATATTTATATGGAAATTTGAATGTAAATTTAATTAAATTTTTTTTTTTTTGGTAAGCTAATTTAAAAATTAAAAATCTTTTCTACTACTATTTGTAGTACAAATGCAAGGGTTATTTTTGTCCTTATCTTGGAGCCCAAAATAAGACTTAGCCGCTAAACAAAAAATACCACATGGGAAGTGCTATTTTCAAACAGTACATTTCCTCACAATTTTCACGCAAACTGCAAATCTCACGCAACATATTTTGCTGGTATAATTTTTGTAAAACTTATACCAAATATAATATGGGAATTCATTTTACATGAGAAAATTTTCCCATATTACACACATAATACATGAGTGGGATCCATAAAAAGGTGATAAGATAAAAAAATTAAGATGAGACCCGTGTAGCATGAAAAAATTTTCTCAAGTAGAATGAGAAAATTATTTTCCATATAATATACTACAAAATCCACCCACACTTTCCCAACAATCCCAAAATAAACCTCGTACCAAATACACCCTCGTTTCATTTTCTAAACTTCTAAAATCCATAGTAGGAGTTTGAGATTAATTGTTAAGGACATTGACATTTGTGTAGAGAGAGAAAAACTATTTTTATAAGTGTTTATTCACATTAAAATGTAGTACATTTTAATCTTTAAAAATATATATAACTTTTAAAAATAAAAAAAAGTACAATGTAATATATTATCTGTATTTATAAATGTGTGTTTTTTTTTTTTATTCTTCATTATGGTTGGAATAAATGCAGCAAACAAAAATTATGCGCAAATCATCTAAAATCGACGTCATTTTTATTCTTTGATTACCAAAAAAAAGGGGACCCCACTGAGGTAATTCTTTCCGGGCAATATAGTTTTTCCGAGCAATTTGTTCAGCCAATTCAGTTATATATTATTCAAGAGCTATAATAATTAACACAAACTCTTATATTAAAAGTGGAAATGGAAAATATGTGAGTCACGTGATATTAACTATAAAAAATGAATAAAATAAATGTAATTTGGTAAAAAAAAAAAAAAAAAAAAAAAAAAGCTCCAGAAATGGAGAAAGAAACCCAAACTCTCGTTGATTCACCAGTCGCCGGTGTTACCTGCGCCTTCGCCATGGCTAATGGCTTATCCCTCAAAATCAAAAGGTTTGCATTTTCTTTCTTATTTATTTATTATTATTTGGGGGATACAGAATTGATTTAGGGGTGGTTAAACTTAACACCAACACTTGTCAAAATCCTCAAGTTTTTCTTTCTCTCAGATTTGATTGTTTAGAGCATCCTGTATCTCGTGACTTTAGATGATAAATCGGTTTTCTCACGAAGAGTTTTTCTCCTACCATAATCTGAAACTTGAGATATCAATCCAATGATTACATGATATGGCGATTGAACTTCTTAGAACCAAGGATTGGCAAATCTCACTTTACTCGAGACCTGTTCATGGTTTTCACTTAATTTAAAGTTGTTTTGTGTAGTTGTGTTAAAATTGGATTCAAGGGATTTTTGCTGTAATCTTTCCAGGGTATAGGAAAATTAGATTTAATATTATATGCAAAAGCGTAATTCATTTCTTCCTTAATTCTCTTATACTTATTACGCTGTTTATGCGGGAAATGCTGAAATGTATCTCACAATATATGCCATTTTAAAATATCAAAAGTTAATTGAGCATGAAAAGAAGCTTGGAGATGTGTTAGGGAGAGTAGAGAAGTAGCTAATTAGTTAGTATTGTTAGATAGTCAGTTACAGAGTTTGTTATAGTTAGTATTGTAATGGAATAACAGTGGTCTCTGATGTAACTAGAGGCATTAAAGAATAAACTGAGTTTTGGTGATATCATTTCCTCTGGTATGACTCATTAATCTTCATTGACCTATGTTACCTAGTAATGATCTCACTATGTCTTTTAAGCTTTTAGCTACTTGTGTGCAGAGTCATGCTAATTAATTCCTACATTTTAAATGCTATTTTTGTAAAAGTGGGTTTCTTATTAAGGCTGTGATATGATGCTGTGGTTCCATCTAGGCTTGTGCATAATAACCGGTGCACCATAACCGGTTATGGAACCGACCCACATTAAATAAAAAGAACCGGTTTTCTCAAATCAAATAATAAAGTAGAACCACTTTTAATATTTTAAAACAAAACAATTACGAACCGCTCCTCAATTTGTTTCTAACCGGTTAAAAATTAAAACCTGAACCACATTTTAACTTACCAAGTCTCGACAAATTTTTTAAATCAATTCTCAAGTCTCGGCCAAATTCCCAAATTTGGAAGTAGAACCCTAGTTTTTCGACGAAGCTCTCGGAATCTATTTGCAATCGGTGCATTGTTTACTCCCTTCTTCTTCGATTTTGAACCTCGTCATTGTGCCATCGTTCATTGTGGTGAGTTCCATTCAGATTTTCGTTTCGTTATGCAGTCTTTAATTTTGGGGTTTCGATTTCTGAACAATTTGGGTTTATTTTCGGCAGGAACGAGATTTTTACTTGGATCAACAACCGTCTTCACCTTAATCTCTCTCGCATTAAGGAGGTAAACTATTTGGTTTTTTTTTTTTCGAAAGAGAGAGAGAAACGGGGTTGGTTTCTTCCTTCTGTTTCTCTTCTTGAGTGTGTTTTTCTCTACAGAAAACCAGCATATAATGTTCATATTGATCCTCACTTTGATGAGTAGGAAAGGAAGGGAAGCACCGAGGCGTGAATTACGAAGAGGGCCTCTCTGATGAGTAGATTTCTTTGGCTTCTTTTTTTAGTGGGTGTGTGTCTGAATTAAGGTTTCTGGAAGAAAAGAAAAATAAGGAAATGAAAGGAGAGGAAAGGTTATTTAAGCTTTGTGCTCAAAAAAAAAGGCTTCAAAGATCTTTAGAAGATTAAGATCCCCTAGAGAGTGCATAGTGGGGTCACCATTGGAGTAGAAATAAAAGAGCTGCCTGTGTCTGGCAACGGGTCAAACTAAAACTGAATGTGAGAGGGACAGTGAGAGGGAGAGAGAGAGAGAGGGATAGAGAGACAGAGAAAAGGGTTTGTATATGGAAAAGGGTTTTTTTTTTTTTTTTTTTGTATATTAGAAGGAAATGAAATAGAATCTCTTTCGTGGGTTCATGAATTTATGATTTTTCAAGTGTTTTTATTTTTATTTTTTATATTTTGAGTCTTTGAATATGATTTTCCAAGTTGTGATTTTGGGTCAAGTAGTTACTTTTTTGTTGCTTGTGAACTGCTTTCTACTTGTCATTGCGTATGTGCTTCTCTCTATTTGTGATTCTACACGTTGCTTTTTCATAAAAAAAAATTTTTGGTTTAGCTGAGCAGAGAAGGAATAGTGTGAGTCACTCTCTTTTGCTTCCTCTTTTTTCCTTAGAATCTTCTTTTGCTATGATCTTATGATTTTGTTTATGTTTTTTCTTTCTTTCTTCTTCTTTTCTTTTCTATTTGGTGTATTTATGCATTCTCTTTTGGATACATAGCATCTAAGAGGGATTATGATATCCAATTGAAAAATTCTGGATTAGTGATTGTGAAAAATCTTATAATAAGCACTAAATAACTTATCTCATGTACCTGTACCAATCATTCTGATTTTGGCGTGGACCATGCAATTCATTCCTCAAGCTCATTGCCACAACCTATAAGTCAATAAAAAGAAATCACAATAAAGTTATGTTATATGCAATTTACAATTGAAAAGAAAGAAAAAAGGCTATTAGAAATATAATACATACAGCATGATTATTAGCAAAGTGCTTGGCTGCCAAAGTAAGTCCATGAACCCATTCCTGAGGATCAAAGTGTCTGTCATGAAAGAATCCATTTTCATCATCATCATGACAGCACCACTTTGGCTCACTGACATGGTTATCCAACAATACTTTCCTTTATTATAAAATTCTGGATTTTAGTATAAAAAGATAAGTTATTTAGTGCTTGTTTGTATTCATACATTACCAAAACAGAATTTGTGTGCAATTGGTCTTTTTATGAATTTTGTTTTGTTGTCCTTCATATTGACCTTAACCTCCTAAGTAGATCTCAGTAATATCCACTTTGTGTGAGTCCTTGATTTCCATTCAATTACAAGTCCATGTTCGTACAGAACCAAGCTAGTCTCAAGTTTTTGGGCATAATGCCTGATACATGCAAAATAGTTGTTTCAGACATACCTAATCAGAAACAATTTTTTTGAATTGTTTCAAATATGAGTCTTCTCTATTTACTATGAAGCCATGAGCTTCTTTGTGCATAATAGAGAAATATTAGACAAGAGTTGGGTCGGGTGGGATAGGCCAACACTTGGTAAGGCTCCCCTGCTGCCTTGTTTGCAAAAGCTTGCAGCACAGATTTCGCCATCTTATTAAAATAAAACCTAACATCTATCCTTGTTTCTTACTGACTCCATGATACTCTATAAGCTATTTTAACATATCCACTTTGTGCATAGGCTTGAATTTACTGTAATTTCTAGTGATTTAATATAAGCAACTAGGGAAACTAATCCTAAGATATCCTCCATGATACTCTATAAGCTATTTTAAGATATCTTCTCAATATTCCAATTTTTTTTTTCTTCTTTTTTTAGCCTAATTAAATCCCACAATTATAGCATCCCATAATTACATAGTAATTTCGTGCTTCTTTTGTATTGTGTTCTTTATCGTTTATTACTTTACTGGTCATCATTTATTTGTGTTTTTTATTTAATCTTTGTTTACTTCTTTTTCAGGTGAAATACCATAATGGAATCAATAGGTATTCAAGATGAGACAGCAGAGCATCTTGTTTCTACTCCACAAGCTGTCTCTAACACTAATAGCTCATTACCGCCTCGATTTAATAACCGCAAAAATCGATCAGAAGTTTGGGACCACTTTTCGGAGCCTAACTCTGATAAAAAAGCTAATTGCAATTATTGTGGTAGTACGATCAAGTGTGATCAGGGAACGAGTTCTATGCGAACTCATTTGAAAAGGTGTAAGGATCATCCAGATAGAGATCAAAACAAAAGGAGAAAATCAGCTTTATCCTCAATTGGAGCTACAGAAGGACATGCTGGTTCTTCCCCTTCGACAGTTGCTAGATTTGACCAACAAGTTTGCCGGGATGCACTTGTGAAAATGTTAGTGGCTACCGAGCTTCCTTTTCGATTTATTGAGAATGAAGACTTTCGGTGGTTTATCAGTATTGTAAGTCCGAGATTTAATCTTACCTCACGAACTACAATGGCACGTGATGCTTTGACATTATATCAAGTAGAAAGAGGGAAGTTGAAGAAGTTTCTTGCTATGCATTGTACAAGAGTTTGCCTCACCACGGACACTTGGACATCATGTCAAAATATGTGTTATATGTGTTTGACTGCACACTTTGTTGATAAAAATTGGAAGCTGCACAAGAAGATCTTAAACTTTTGCCAAGTCAAAAGTCATTCTGGAGAAGTTATGGCTAAAACTGTTTTGTCATGCTTGAATGACTGGGGGTTGAATCGTGTGTTTAGTTTGACAGTTGACAATGCTTCATCGAATGATACTGGGATTCTAAACCTAAAGAAGAGTTTAATGCTTCAGAGCAGCTTAGTTTTGAAGGGAGATCATATTCACATGAGGTGTTTTGCACATATTTTGAACCTAATAGTGAAGGAAGGATTGAAAGATATGGACGATTCCATTTTAAGGATCCGTGCTGCAGTTAAATACATTAGATCTTCTCCATCCAGGTTTGAAAAATTCAAGGTGTGTGCAGAAAAGCAAAAGATTGAATACAAGGGTGCACCTAGTTTAGATGTTGAAACTAGATGGAATTCAACTTATCTTATGTTAGAGGCAGCTTTGAAGCACGAAAGGGCATTTGAGCAGCTTGAATTGCAAGATAAGAATTATCATCATGAGTTAGAAAAAGGTAAGGGTGTGCCTACATATGAAGACTGGTACTATGCTCGGGTAATTTTGCCATTTTTAAAGATCTTCTATCGAGTTACTTTGTCTGTTTCTGGTACTTCTTATGTTACCAGTAATAGATATATGATAGAAGTATTCAAAATTGGAAAGAAGATTCGACAGATGTGCGAGTCCAATGATTCAAGTGTAAGTGAGATGGCTAAAAAGATGAAGAAAAAATATGATAAGTATTGGGGAAATCCCGATAATCTGAATATGTTGTTGCTGATTGCAGTTGTACTGGATCCTAGGTGCAAAATGAGTTTCTTACATTGGTCTATTAAAGATAGCTTTAATAGTGGTGAGGCAGCTGGCTTGAGAGAGAAGTTAGAATCTTGTTTGAAGTCCATTTTTGAAGAATATAGTGGCAAGGAAGGGGTGTCTCAAGATAATTCACAGGAAACACAGTTCGATGATGATGATGATGATGATGATGATGATTTTGTTAATCATTTCGAGCAAACAACTGGGCATAAATCAAATGCTAAATCTGAATTAAATAAGTACCTGGATGAAGCTATAGAGAATTATTCAGATTTTGATATCTTAACTTGGTGGAAAGCAAATTCAGGTCGATTTCCAATACTTGCAAGCATTGCTAGAGAGGTGTTAGCTATACCTGTATCTACTGTAGCCTCTGAGTCAGCATTTAGCACTGGAGGAAGGGTACTTGATCCTTACCGTAGTAGATTAACAACTAAAACAGTGGAAGCGCTTGTCTGCACACAAGATTGGGTAAAACGAACACCTTTTTTGGAGCTTTCAAATGAAGACCTTGAGGAGCTTGAGAAAATTGAGGAAGGTAAGATAATAAAATTAATTAAGATGTTTATATTATATTGTGATCTAATAATTAATCAGATTTTTTTTTTTTTTTTTTTTTGCAGAGATGGTTTCCCAACAAGGTGCTACCTGTTCGACCTCGGTTGCCCTTGATATTGATTGATCATTGTGTATTTTCAGTTGAATTTTGCTAGATAATAACATTGCCTGAGATATTACTGGGATCACTACAAGTAATTCAAGGGGTTTGAATTGTTTCATGCCTGTGCCAGTTCAAGCTGATCCAAATAATATTTACATGGGATTGTCAAATAAAATTATAATATTATTATAATTTGGGAACTTGAGTAAGGAGTTGTCTGTTGAAGAAGCTAATCAATTGTTTGTTATGTTGTTTGGGAGTGAAGTCTCGAAGGGCATTCTTGCACGGTGGTGCAACCAGGGAATAAGGTAGTTGCTGCTGCTGATTATTGTTGTTGTTTTGTGTTGGTCTTTTTATTTTGAAAGAATATGTGAAGTCATTTTCATGCGGTTATTTTGGCTGAGGCATGCTTGATGTTTTAACATGGAGTTTTATTCAAAGGACTCAGGTTTAAGATTTGAACTTAATAAGTGTCAACATATCTAATATGTCTATATTTATAATTTTGAATTATCTTTTAAATTATCTAAGGTATATGGATATGTTGCCTCGTGTAGGGTTCACCGAGAACTTGACTTTATAGTAACTCAACTCTTTAACATGTTCATGTGTTGAACCTCTGTCGAATGTTTTATTTTTTGTGATGATGTAGTTGTTATGAATTCGTGAACCTTAAGATCCTCTGTTGTTGCTTTCTACCAGGAGTTGCAGGTTTTTTTTTTGGTTTAAGGAAATGTTTTCTGTTTCCATTTTTCTGTTTTCACTAATAATTCCCATAAATATTATTATATCGGTTTGAATTTTTCTTTAGATGGGATTGGAAGTGGGTACACAAGCCTCCAGGGTGTTCAAGAGACAAGTGGAAGGCTTTTGTTTCCTTTTGAGGACTTAAAACAGGTTTCTAACACGACTACTACAATGGATCAGAATAATAAAGAGCAACATAACATGGAGATTCAACTGGGTATTGGACTGGAATGTTAGGTGGAGGATCATGGTAATTAAAGAAAGTCATACATATATTTATTTACTTTCTTCTCTTTCTTTTCTATTAATATTCTCTTAATTTCCTTTAGAGCTATTTCTGGGATTTAACTTGTTTGGATTTCTTCATAACTAGCTAACAGCTGATACATGGGTTTTCTTTCTCATGTTAATTTCTTATATATCTTAGCTGCTCTTCTCTTCATGACCAAGGTGGAATCACGAAATGAAGTTTATTTTAGCCATGCTTCAGTACTAAGAAAACAAGGGTTACTTTACATTGTGTAAAGATAGAAGATATGAAGCTGAAGCTCCAAGCCATGTCTATTCTGATCTCAACCTTCCACCATGCCAAGAGCCCCTCTGCAATCCATGTTGTCTTGTTTTTCTTTTCAGGCCAACTTCAATGACAAGTTTGATGAATACAGAAAGAAGTGGGGTGGTGGGATTTTTTACTAATACTGACTCAACTAATGCTTATTTAGAAAAATGATAGAACAGTCCAAAAATAATGAGGATCTTGCTTGGCAGTATTTTTTTCATGTTGTTCAATTGGAATTTTGTAGAAGGCATAGCAAAAAATGTGGTAGTGATTATTGGCACAAGTTACTAACCATTTGAATCCTGTAAAATGGTTCTTGGCACAATGCAAAAAGTTGGAAAAAGGAAAAAAAATTCTTCTTTAAAACCGGTTCGGAACCGGTTCGGAAGTGGTTCGGAAGTGGTTCGGAACCGGTTCGGAAGTGGTTCGGAAGTGGTTCGGAACCGGTTCGGAAGTGGTTCTAGTTTGAAACCGGTTCGGAACCGGTTCGAACCGGTTTTAAACCGAACCGAACCAGTTTCATTTTTTATAAAAAACCGGTTTAAAGAACCGAACCGGTTTAAACCGGTTCGGTTCGGTTCTTCAAAAAACCGGTTCGGGTCGACCCATGCTCATCCCTAGGTACAATAAGTAACTAGTGAAGTAGACACTAACACAACTAGGTAACCAAGAAATACATTCAAATCAATAGCAAATGAAAAATGTTTTTTTATTTTTCCTTTGATATTAATGTTAAGGAGTGTAGTCTAATGCCCCCCATCCGGATTTATTTTCCAAAAGGATAGGGATATCTTTTGTCCTTTTCCCGATTTACCAATGCATAGTACCAGCAAATAAATGTTCGGGGCGGGGCTATGATGGTCCCTCCCAAAAATAGAAAAAAAGGAGGGACGGAGGCTATGATGGGCCTGAAGCATGTTAAATTTTTTCGTTCTCATTGTCTAAAACTGTCCTTTTCCTCTCTTTTTTTGTGGTCCCGGCTTGCAATTAACAGTATATAATATAACAGTAACACTGAAAATATTAAGTACTTAATTTATTTATTTTTTTAACGAAAAATGCTAGTTATCCACATAGAGTTTTTCCTACAACTTGATATTGAAATTCTATTAACTCATTGTCGTAACATTATTTCAATTAAATTATGGTGTATCAATGACTCATAATAAAAATTGGTTCCAAGAAGAAACACTTAGTACAGACCCATAAATTCTAAAAATCTAACAACTTATATCTTCAAGTTTCATCTTCAAATTGAGACTCTTTGTAAATCATTTGTCATCATCAAAATATTTATTCCATAATGCGTAAGAGGTTTTCAATATGATGCGAAACTTCTAAACTACTATTCTTGACACAACATATGGCAAATTTATTATCAGTTTAATGCAACATAATGCTTATTATAATATGTTAGCCGTGACAGGCATAATATTTTCAAGATATAGTCTACAAAGCAGAGACTATATAACAGTATAACTATGCTGCAAGGTTTAAGTAAGATCTGGCTGTGCGACCATTTGCTCCCTTAGGGAAGAAGCCACCAGGGACATGTTCATCACCACTCCCATACACTATCCTTAATATTTCCTCTGGAGTCCTTGCATACGAAAGTGAATCTTTGTCAGCAGCAAGCACGTTGCCTCGAACTTTGCCCTCAGCACCTTCTGATATAGGGACCACAAGACCTTCATCTTTCAAACCTTCATTTCCTAGCTTATTCCTAAGCATTGAGATGCGATTTGTGAACTCTGCCACACTCATTGCATATGGCAGCACTATCGAGTCCCGATATTCATATAGCAATGTTCGAATAACTGCATCTTGGCCTGACTCTACTCCCACAAGACCAGCTACAAGCTGTACATACATACATTGATACATACACAATTGTCTTGTAATATCAATCACATGTACTTGTTAACAATGTGACATTTTTTTTATCTTGCATTATAAAGTTTTATCTTGTACCTTTTAGCTATTTCTTACACAATATATATATAACAACATTTGGAAGACTAAAAAAATATACTTTTGGTTACAGACATAAAAAGTAGTTTAAAAAAAATGTTCTACTAAAACAATGCTTTTAACTATATTTTTTTTTAAACCTTGCCATATCTTTTAATCATCATTGAAATCACTACAGAGAGAGAATGCAAATAAAAAAAAAATTTGAAAAAAGGAGAAATTAACCAAAACATGCTATGAAAATCCAATGGTGATTACACTAAGAAGTGGAGGTAGTAAGTTTTAGTTCCAAAAGAAACACATTTAACACTAACAACAATACTATATTTAACCTCCATCTATATTATTATTTTTTGGAAGGGCGAGGGGGGCAGCCGCCCACCCTAACCTCCCCCTGTCTCCGCCCATGCTTGTTAAGAATGTGACATTTTTAATTAAAAGTTTTATCTTGTACCTTGCTATCTTACACATGTATATATATCCACGGCAATTAAAAATAAAAGTTTTTAACATTTTAAAAAATTAAAAATATTACTTAAATTAATGGGGTAATTTGATGAAGAAAAAAAATTAAGAAATTAAGAAAACAAAATCCTAAAATTCTTGGTAAATGAAGGTGATTTAGGGGACTTATTTTCTTGTACGTGGTACCTTGCAATTTTGGAATGGTTCCAACGTATCCCGTGAGACCAACATAAGGAATCACGTAAGACGCAAGAAGGTAGTTGATGGAATTGGCATAGGGGTCAAAAGGCGGATGCAGAGGTTGCCCAAAGGCTTTATCCATAACTTGAGCAAATGATTCCTTGCTTATATTAAGTAACGGCCTAGGAAACCCTTTTACTGTACTCTTTATGGCCCTGCAATATAGAGGATGCATGTTAACTACACTTTAGAAGTCTTCCTTTTCCTTAATTAAGAGATACTGAAGCAAAATCCATCAAATTATTTGGCTGTTCTGCTTTAAATGAGATACCAAATTCATTTCGAAAGTGAGAACAAACATGTGCAAATTTCTCTTTTCTTTCTATTTTTTATTTTTTCCCTAAAAGAAACTAGAAATGCAGAGCAATGTTGTTAAAATCGAAATCTTAAATAAATTCAGGAGGGGATTAAAAAATCATAAAACGTAAAATCATAGTGTAAAAAAATTATAAAAACATGAAAGCGTTTGAAATATTAATAAAATCGTTTTGATGAAAAAAAATCATAAAAACATAAAACCATAATAATAAATCGAGATTTTAACACCAATGAAATTAGAAATGCAGAGATTAGAGAAGACCTCAAATGTCCAAGTTCCTGGAAACCAAACTGTAAGATGACAGCTTGAGTGAGGGGGTCCAGATGGGCCATTTGGGCTCCAATGGGAGGGGGACCTCCCTGGGCTAACTCTGGAGCATTAGCATCCAATCCAACACCCGTTGCACTATTCAAGAAGAACTCAGCCTCCAAAAATTCTAAATTTAGAGCAAATTCAATACGATCAACATCAGAATCTGTTATGTTGAGTTCCAAAGAGTAAGATCTTAGGATGCAGAGGATTAGGGAGGTTACAGCAATGGAGAAAGTATGAAGCGCCATGTTTATGCATGTGTCATCCAATGGCCGAATATTCACGTATATATATACATACATAGGTGGTTTCGATTTAAATAGCTGCCACTTGTATCATTTAATAACTTTATATAAATTGTCTTTAAATTATTAACTATAACTAACAATTATTAATTGTTAGGTAACTCATTTTAAATGCGGGTATCGTAAACTTTCAATTCGAAGAAGTTCTTCCACCGAAAAATTCACGTATATATATACATAGGTGCTTGAATAATTTTCACCGAAAAGAAGTTCTTCCACCGAAAAATTTATTCAACCATTGAATAGCTGTATGAATCATACAAGCACGCCTAACGGTGAATATGTTTCTGTAAGAAACATACAGAAGAAATTATTATTTGGTTTATGCAGTTCACAAGGAAATTCTATGTGTTAAGATAATTAATATAAATAAGGGTCTAAGAAGTAAATGTTTAGGGGACACAATATATATTGAATATATAATAATTTAAAATAATTTTACTTTTCCCAATATTATGTATAAATTTAAAATTATCTCAATTAGCTTATTCTTTCGTATTTTTTATTGGTTTTTTTTTCTTATTATAAGCTATAGGAAGAATTGTGAAATTTACATAGTAACTAACCATCACTATACGTTAACATTTTGAGATAGAAAAGTCGAGAAATAGTGTGAAATAAATGTTCCTTTTATTACTAAGCACTGTTGTGCTATAATAAAGTTAATTTTGCGTATTTTGAACATTCATACAGTTCTTGGGTTTATATGACTTGATTGAGGAAAGATTTATTTGTGTTTTCTTTTAAATAAAAATCATTTTTAATTAAAAAATAGTTGAAAATATTTTATAATAATAGATAAAAGAATTTAAAGCAGAGTTTTTATTTTCAAAGCTTATCTAAATATACCTTGATCAGATTGTAGTCAAGATTTCTTTTTTACTTTTTAAACTCTATATTTTTTAAGGTTTAATGTCTTTAATGTTTTAGGAGTTAAATTATCTCCAAGGCACATATAAATTGTGTGGGACCCATATTTTCTTTTTAGGTTTTTATAAGAGTTACGTTTTTTTTTTGTATAAAAAAAATTGTGTTATGTTATAGAGATTCGTTTTGCATGCGATTGAGTTTATTTTTTTTCTTTTAAATGCTTTTTAATTACAAAATGTTGTGTGTGTAGGAAATTTTTTGTGGTCATGTTAAATAATAGATGATAAACCCTTCTTTTTATATCTCTTTTCTTCATATGCCTCACATATTTTTTTTGTATGATTTTCTCCAATTGTGTCTCACATATTTTTATACGTGTATAGGAAATAAATAATTTTATGTTCTATAACATAAAAAAAAAACATCAAACCCATATTTTTATATCTGAAATTGTCATTTCTCCAATATTGAATAATCAAATGTAACTTATAATTTTGATTATATTAAAGAACAATGAATTCAAAATAAAAGGACGAAGGAGTAAATCTGTATTCATATATGACTACATTGTCAGTTATCTATATAGATTTATGTAATTCAATGAATCTGCAGAACTTTCTTTTGTATACCAAAAAAACTACCTACCTAAATTTTTGTTTGTATAAACAGTACAGAGACTAAAATAAAAAAAATAAAAACTTAAACACACAAAAATAAAATAAAATAATGCATTAATAACAGAAGTTTGGATTAGTAGGGGACCAAACACCCATTTACCCTCATAGAGCCGTCACCGATACAGGTTGCCACGTGGGAAAATCTTAACTAGGTTTAAGAAATTAGATATGCTTGACTAATGGGCTGTTGGCAGAGTTTGGTGGCACCTAATGATAATAATGTGGCATATAAAATTAGGGATGCTTTAACAGTAAAATGGTCCTTTGATCCCGCTTGCTATTACAGGTTTTTGAAAGAGTTAAAACTTGCAAATAGGGAAAATAGGGCCGTAAATAAGTTAGATTAGGATAGGTTTTAGTTTAAATAGATTATTTATGTAAAAGAATTTAGGTCTGATCTGACTTGTTAGCCTATATAGCCCTCTAATTACAAGTATGGTCTGATCTATATTTAAAAAATAAAAGTTTTGGCTTAAGTCTGTTAGGCTGTTTAAGCCAATTAAACATTCAATAATTAAAAAAATATTATTTTATTATTTAAAATTATTTAATTGATAATTTTATTTATTTTTTTAAAAATAAATAATATGATTTAGGTCGGTCTGTAAACTTATAGGTTAGACGTGTACAAAAAATTTATGACCTGATTTCTAGATAGAATTTTTAAAAAGTTTAAGCTTGTTCTATTTAATTATTTGTAATAGGCTAAGTCTGACCTAATATAGACTAGGTCATAGTCCCCTGTAGGCCAACCTAATCAATTCACACCCCTATTTACAAATGCTCTCATGGTGTTATGAATTCAAATAGTGGGGAACAAAGGGCGGGTTAGGAAAATATAATAATTATAAAACTCGTGATATATTTATTTAGAATATTCAGACATACATAAAAGAAATAATAATTAACGACTGTCATTGTTCTCTATGAAAATTTATGTTTTACAATCTTTAAATAGTATATAAACTTTTTATCAATATTAAAGTAATTCTTATTACCTATTTGGCTTAGCTTTTTTTAGCTTCCTTTTTCTTTAAAACGAGAGATTAAATCTTTTTTTCTTCTAAAGATCCTTAAAAGAAATTGTTGAAAAAAAGCTAGAAAAAAACAATTTTTCATTAAAAAAAAATTGTTAACATATTTATATTTACAATTCGATATACTAATGTATAAATATATTCATTTATATTTTTTAAATATATTAAAAATAGTTTTAAAAATAAAAATAAAATTGAAATCATCTTTTTATTTTTAAGCAATAGTTTTGTTTTGTGATTATGTAATAATTTTGATTGAAATTGGAATTTATATTAATTATTTTACCAAATGATTTATTTATAATCTGAGCTTTAAAGTAGTTTTTAAGCTAAAAAAATTATTTTATCAAATAATTTTAATTTATTTTTTCTGTTCTTATTTTTTACTTTATCTTTTAAGTTGAAAAAATGTTAGGCCAAAGAGGTTTTTATAAAAACGATTAAACAATCATTTATATAATTATAATTTTGGAATACTTATTAATATTTTATACTTGTTCATTTTAAAAAAATAAAAAAAAATATACACTCTAGGTTCATTTAAAATAAATATAATTTTATTTTTTATTTTTTCTTATATTATAAGATAAAAAAATCAGAGGAAACCTCCCACCCAAGTTAAGATGGCTCTACCCTTGGTTTCGTAAAGGGAAAAAAAAACTCCTATAACAAGTAATCTGTTTTTTTTGTAAAGTTACTTTATACAACTTTATGCAATGTTCATCGAAATGACGTCGTTTTGGGACGGAAATCATGATATTTTTATAATTTTAATTTATTTCAAGGTTATAATAATTTTTATCATTCTAATTTTTTAATTTTTCAACATCAAAATGACGTCATTTATTTTGATGAATATTAGATAAAGTATCTAAAGTAACATTAGATACTTTTTTCCCAATAAAAATTTATAAAATAGTTCCTCAATTTATTTACAAGTAATCTTTAATCAAAGTTTTGAGTGAGTGCATCAGCATCATCAACGAATCGTGCAAACTCCTCCCGCAGAGACAACCCCATCAGCAAAAGGTTTTGGGCCCGTAGCCCATATGGCCTTAGCCCAATTAAAATGAGTTGTCCTAATAATTGTGAATTGTGATACATTTTAGTAGCAAGTAGCAACTATAGAAGAAATACAGAGACCAGCCTCCAAAGCACCGACACAGGATTTTGTGAAAAAATTATGTCTCTGACAACGCAGTCAATATTTGGGGATACACGGTCAATTTTTCGACACATTTTGATACGTTTTTGAACACGTAGTCAACTTTTTCCGACATGAGGTCAACACTGGGGCACTTTTTTTTTTTAATCTTAGTTTTATTTTATTAACTAAATATAAAAGAAATAATTTATAAATTAATTTTTTCCTGTTATAAGTTTGATATGAACATTAACAAAGTACGAAAAAATTATTTATATTTATATTTATGTATGAAATTTAAATATTTGATTGGTTATATAACTTATTATGTACTATTATATGTATTAAATATATATTATATTATATATATTAAAAATTTTATTTAATATCAAAACGTGTCCCAACGTATTGAAATATAACATTTTTTAGAATTAACGTATTAGCGTATCATGTTCTGTGTCCGTGCATCATATAAACTAGCAACCGAGTGTGGTATACGCAACCTTGCCAGAGAAACTGGCGTGAGAGGAGAGAAAAAGAGTTTTTAATATTTCATGACAATTGGAATGAGCGAAAATTTTAGAGAAATGATCTCATCTAATACTTCATATCCAATTTAGGCATTTTTGGATTGAGTTTTATTAATCTCATGTTAAAGAGGATAAATTATCTCATGTCATAAAGATAAATTTATGGGTTCCATCATCTGAAAAATAAAAAAAAGTGGCACTGTTGTGTCGAAGTATGCGTAGGAGAGAAAATTATCACATGTAGTATAGGAGTAGTTTTTCTTTTCGGATTCCATCTAATGTTTTTGAATTCTTCTCATATTATTTAATTCTACTCATTATCTCACGTCTTCACGTCTGGCCAACATTAAAGTGATCCACAATGAAAATGATGCAATAACGAGGGAAGTAATGAGGTAATGACTTATGATCAGGAAGTGCTAGGGATGCAATAGGTTAGGGATTGGGTAAAGTCTAAACCTGTGTTATTTTATTTTTATTTTACCAAGCCCGAGTCCTTCGCTCATATTTGATTTTAATTTTTCTATTTTATTTTGCCATTGTTTGATTTCATTTTGGACTTGGGCTAAAAGTGAAACTTATTTGGATCTCAAATTTCACGATTTGTATCTCATAATTAATGAATTTTAAGCATATGGGTCTCTCCTGAGATCATCTTCCACACGGCAGTTGTATGTGGATAAGTAATTGAAAAAAAGATAAGTGGATTAAAAATTATTTTTTTCTTTACTCATGGCTCCATCTCATAGGCTCGTCGCATGAAGTCTATTATACAACAGCTGCACAATCGATATTTCCGTCTCCCGCAAACAAGTTTTTTTTTCTTTCTATATTTCTTTTAAATTAATAACAAGCTTTTACGTTTGGCTTTTCAAATAAATATGTATAGCAAATTATGGGTCTGTTTGATTGTGTTATGATTTTTTTGTTCTTAAAATTATTTTGTAAAATAATTTTTAAAAATTGATTTTCAAAATAAAAGAAGAAGAAAATCCGTTTGATAAACATATTTTTAAAAAAGTTTTAAAACATGAGTTGCAAGATATCATATGATACATTCATCCTGATTCCTGATAATATGAGTTGAGGGGGAATTTGGTGCACGCTTACATGCCCAAGCATCTTAGATTTCTAAGCATGAAATTCCTGGATACAAGATGTTTGGGAATGGCAACGTAGATGCCTAGATTCATTAATGGATGTCTGTTATTAAGCATTTTCCTCGTTAGACATTCACTAAGATATAACAATAAAATTTTTAAATGAAAAGCTACAGGTTTTGGATGCGGTAATCATTCAACAGTATAAAATCCACATTCACCCCATTTCTAGTATAAAGAATTATTTATTGTTATGATGTTAGTAAAAATTCATAATTTTATGATATAGTGTGTAACGACCCGAAATTAAAAATTAAAATAATGGAGTCGCCACTAATTTTATTTACTTTGGAAAAATTGGAAAAATCTTTTATTGTAAACTGGTCTACAAGATCAAAAGTTCGGGAGTTTAATTATGTATATGGAAGGGTGAAAACTTAATCCCACTGCACCCCTGACACATCCGTTTAAAAACAATTACCTTAAATTAATTGTGCGAATTATTAATAGTTTTTAAGAATATTTGCTTTGCCCCTTAGAATATAAATATGATTATGAAGGAAGAAAAGAAATAATTTATTAAACTTTATTTTAGCTTGACGGAAAGAGTTCCGCTCCGACGTATCCTCTGTAGTGAGGAATTCAAAGCTACGTCGTTCTTAAAATATATTTGTGTACTAGTTGGTTTTAATTTTTGAAAATAATTTTAAAGAAATTATTTTAAAGGCTTCGGATTACCAAGTTGTCACAACTAAAATAACCCAAAAAATACTACGAGATTAACAAGCCGTCACTGCTAAATTAATCCTTAGTTAGGAAAAATAAATAAATTAGTATAAAATAATAATTTAAAACTAGCTTGGGTCATCAAGCTGTTACAGACAAAATGACCCAAAAAACTATGAAATTAACAAGCCGTCACGGCCAAATTAATCCATAATTAAGTTTCTAAATTACATAAGAATTTTTTTTAATAAAAACAAATAAATAGATTAAAAACATATAAAAGTAATAAACAATTATAAAATTTTTTCTAATAAAACAGATAAAGAGCCTAAAAAAGGCATACAAAAAATAGACAATTATAAATACAAAAAAACAAATAAAGAGCATAAAAAACAGATAATTATAAACTAATAATGCAAATAAAGAGTATGAAAAAGCATACAAAAATAGACAATTATTAACTAAAGGAGAAGGTAAACATACTTACCTCAAAGACGACAAAACTTGGTGTACGGAGCCAAGTTATGGAGAACTGCCTCAACTCAACAAGCTTGATGCCCCAAAAATGTACTATGAGGTTAACAAGCCGTCACGGCCAAATTAATAAACCTCCTAATTCTACTCACAAACAAAATTTTTACTATCACACTAGTTTGGTTTTAATCCCAAGCCTAAGTGTTTCTAAAAAATATTACTATGATACAAGCTTTATATGAAGCCCAAGTGTCTTTTTTTAACTCTTAGAAGAATCTTTTTTGTGTTGTTTTTTTGTTTGGTTTTCTCCAAGTGGGTAGTGGGACTCCTTAGGAAAGTTATTTTTTTTTAATGTGGGCAGCCATTTTGTGACAAACATATCTCACACCAGAGGGCTTATCTCAGAAATCTATATGGTCGGATTGAAGTATCATATGGGATGAACATGCTGACCAAATTTGAGAAAGATCGGACGGTTCATTTGAGAGTAATGTTCCTTGCAATATAACTTCCCGAAATTGCATTTGTTCTAACAAAACTAACAGCCCATCTTTCAAAATGTATATCTGATGCTAGGAGGCTCAGTTCGAAAATCGGTCCGGTCAGATTGAAGTATCATATGCGAGGAATACGTTAACTAAATTTGAGGATGATCGGACGGTTCATTTGGGAGAAATGACCCTCACAAAATCACTGCTCGCTGCAAAAATGTCAAGAAAAACTGGTGCAGATTTGAATTTTCTGGGAATGATGTAGACACCCAATCAAAAAATCCACCGGTAGATATGAAGGAGGATGAGTCAAGATCTTGCTAAAAGAATTTTAGCTCGATCGGAAGGTGGATGAAGGATATATCGTGGCTGGAACAGGTCCTACTCAAAGCTGTTATTTTTTCTGAAATGGCCCTCCTTCCCTTTTCCATCTTTTTGATTGCTCTCTTCCTTTTTTTTTCTAGGACAAAAATATGTGTTCATAACTTAAATTTTTCTTTTCTTTTTCTTTTTTGTATTTTTAAATATTTTGGACAAAATTGGGTGTTCACATATTGAATTGATAAAAATGAAATCATTTATTAGTTGTATATAGAAAATAAGCAAATAGTGTTTTTAGAAATTTACCCAACACAAAACAAAAAGAAAGAACGAAAGAAAGAAATTAATTCTTAAATGCTTAACATTGCTAAGCGTTACCAATTGTGTATGTGTGCCATTATTTCTTCGTTATTTATCAAAATAAATAATTTTTTTTTTTTTGGTTTCTGTTATCAATTGATTTAGGTCTGGTGTTCCAGATGGTCAACCGAAATTGTTGCTTTCCCTGATCCCAATGTTGTTGAACTTCCTGCTTACTACTTCCATATATGTTTGCACTTTGCAGTAAGTAAAAAACACAGATGGATTGAGATTTTTTATGTTGATTTATTCTGATTTAACATTCTACCTGCCTGCATATTTCTTATAGGCTCTTTGACCTGACAAACACACTGAAAATAGCATTTGTGCCCAGCAAATACAACAAGCCTCTTATATACAATTTTCTTGAAAAAGTACGGATTCCTGAAATCTCTGAAACAGCGACGGTTAAAATTAAATATGTAGAAATCAATGGTCATGATGTACAAGGGCTAAGCATAGAAAAAAATGATTACTGGTACCAGTATGTGATCTTTTCTTGATATTTGCACAATTAGGTTGCATTGCACAGCCATGTCAGCCAGGAATTTTATCATGCAAAGCTAGGAATCAAAGATAATATTTTCATTGACAAGTAATATCAAGCTGAATTTAAAATGAAGTTCGGATAATTGCAATCTGTCTTACAAAACAAGCTTTCAAGAATAATCTCATGGAGACCAATTTGACAGCCACCGAAGAGAGATGACATTGTTTCCCACTTGAGATTCTATTGTTCATATGATACATAAACTAGAGCTTACAAAGTTTACTCTGTGAATATGATGGCAGTTATCTAGTAAGGCTGCGTTTGTATTGACTTTTCAATAAAGTCCTTTTTATCACTTCCTTATTTTAAAAGTACTTTATATAAAAGTTACAGCTATTTAGATTTTTTAAAAAATATTTGATTTTTGAAAAAAATATTTGGCTTTTGACTTCTGTTTTTTTAAAAAGTTAAAATTTTTAGCTTTCAAAAAAAGTAAATTTTTGACTTTTTTTATGACTTCTGCTTTTTTTAAAAGCACGCATCTAAACAAACTTTTTTCGAAAAGTGCTTTTTTTTCTTAAAAAAAAATAGCTTTTGAAGAAAAAAAAAAGCCCATCCAAAGAGGCTCTAAATAGTATGGAGTAAATGCATTATGGCAAGCAGCTATAGCGGCAACAGAAGCCAACATTTAAAATTGCCTTCTTTATGGACATTTGCACACGATTCTCCTTCAAAATATATGAACAATGTCATGTGCGCAAATCTTTATTTCGTCAAAGAAGCACATTACACGCCAGACTTCAGGCACGAGATATACTTAAAAAGTTAAATTTTTATAGGCTGTGTTTTAGTAGGATGCTGCTAATAAGGGGCAACTAGTATCCTCACAACCATATCGGTATATAGCACAAGTCGAATTGGCATGTAGGCAATGTGACAAGAATCATCTAAAGTACTAAGCAAGTAAATGGGTATCTATTATTGATTTGATTTAAAGTGTATTATTATTTTAATCCACTGAAATTTAAGGGTAAATACATCGTTCTTTGCTTACTTTGTTTATTTATTTATTTTTCCTTAACAAAATGGCTACTCAAGAGCATCACAAAGTTTTCACTATTTTTATTCATTTGGTTATCAGAACTTGAATTTAGATATCTACACAAATCTCCAGTTACCTCAAAAAATTTCACATTCATGAGTGAAGTTTCGTTGGATTTTGGAAAAAAAAATAGTCTTAAATGCTTGTCACTTAAGTACTCCATTTGCAACAGAATTATGGCGTTGAATAAATTAAATTTGTGGTTATTCTTTACCAAAAATTTTAAATTTGTTGGCACATAATTGCTGCACGAATGACTACATAAGTATGTATAAAGAAGAAATTTAGAATACTAAATACTATAGATAGAAATAGAATATAGCTTAACCAAAAATATATATGTAAATTGAACCGATCACATAACATTTAAAAGAACTCTTGCTTGAGAAATTACGAAAATCCTCTTTACTTTAGATTCCAACATAACATTAAAAAGAAAAAGAGGTTTAAAACATTAAAATATAAAATAAGAGAGTTTTGGAAACAAGGGAGTTCCAACTTTCACGTAATTTCATCAAACCTCAAGAGCTCTGTATAATTTTATATTGGATAAACACCCACTTCTCTATCTTTTATTTATTTAGAGTAAATACTATTTTCGGTGCTGAACAAATTTTATAATATCCGCTTTAGTCCCTAGTAAATAACAAAGTTATTTGTGATCCCTAAGAAATTTAAAATGGTCCAATTTTAGTTCTTTTAAGGGACTAATATGATTTTTTTTGAATTTGTAAGGGACCACAATTTCAACTAAATGAGTTAATTTTGAATTTCTTAGAGACTACAAGTAGCCTTTTTATTTGCTATGGACTAAAACACACATCATGTAATTTACTGAGGACTAAAAAAGATATTTACTCCTTTTATTTATTTTCTCCCTTATTAACCATAGAAAAGAATATTTTTAACAAAAATTTTACCAATGTTAAACAAAATTTCCAGTTCCAGTTCCAAACAAAGGTAATGGAGCATCTACAAGTCTATGTGAAAGTAGGCATATTTTATTTAAGATATGAAAACTATATGATAAGCAAGTTGATCTTCTTTTTTTTTTTTAATAAAAATGAAAAATGCAAATTTCAAAGGTACAATAACTAACTAGTGAAGTAGACACTAACACAACTAGGTAATCGAGAAATACATTCAAATCAATAGCAAATGAAAAATGTTTTTTATTTTTCCTTTGATGTTAATGTTAAGGAGGTCAGTCCAATGCCCCTCATTTCAACGGTCAAAAGGATAGGGATATCTTTTTGTCTTTTCCCCAATTTACCAATGCATAGTACCAGGCTACCAGCAAATGAATGTTCTGATCGTTGTCTATAGGTGTCCTTTTCCTCGCTTTTTTGTGGTCCTCAATTGCAATTAACAGTATATAACAGTAACATTATTTATTTATTTTTTTAACGAATAATGCTAGTTATCCTAATAGAGTTTTAACGAAAAATGCTAGTTATCCAAGTAAATGGGTATCTATTATTGACTTGATTTATAGTGTATTATTATTTTAATCCACTGAAATTTAAGGGTAAATATATCGATCTTTGCTTACTTTGTTTATTTATTTATTTTCCTTAACAAAATGGCTACTCAAGAGCATCACAAAGTTTTCACTATTTTATTCATTTGGTTATTACAACTTGAATTTAGATATCTACACAAATCTCCAGTTACCTCAAAAAATTTCACATTCATGTGAGTGAAATTCCTATGGATATTGGAAAAAATTAGTCTTAAATGCCTGTCACTTAAGTACTCCATTTGCAACATATTTATGGCGTTGAATAAATTAAATTTGTGGTCATTCTTTACCAAATATTTTAAATTTGTTATTATATAATTGCTGCACGAATGACTGCAAAAGTATGTATAAGGAAGAAATTTAGAATACTAAATACTATAGATAGAAATAGAAAATAGCTTAACCAAAAAAATATATGTAATTTGAACCGATCATATAAGGTCTATAAGACGCAATAACAAGAACTCTTGTTTGAGAAATTACGAAAATCTTCTTTGCTTTAGATTCCAACATAACATTAAAAAAAAGGTTTAAAACATTAAAATTTAAAAATAAGGGAGGTTTGGAAACAAGAGAGTTCCACGTAACTTCATCAAACCTCAAGAGCTCTATATAATTTTGTATTGGATAAACACCCCACTTCTCTATCTTTTATTTTTTTTCTCCCTTATTGACCATAGAAAAGGCTTATTTTT
>JAVKPL010007188.1:0-29626 GCA_032173675.1 Gastrolobium villosum | reverse complement strand
ATTCATATCCATTGCCCAATATTGACCAGCTAGTTAACAACTCATCTGGCTTCCAGTTGCTTTCATTTATGGACGCATACTCAGGATATAATCAAATTCCCCTTCATCCAGATGACCACGAGAAGACAGCTTTCATTTCGGAAAAAGGAAATTTTTGTTATAATGTTATGCCTTTTGGCCTCAAAAACGCTGGGGCCACTTATCAAAGAATGATGAACCGAGTCTTCCAGACTCAGATCGGAAGAAATCTTGAGGTCTACATTGACGACATGATCATCAAGTCGATAAGCACTTCAGCGCACATCGCTGACCTCGGAGAAACTTTCGAGCAATTAAGAGCTCGGAAGATCAGGCTGAACCCAGCCAAATGCGCATTTGGAGTACCAGCAGGAAAATTCCTAGGGTTCATGCTTACGAATCGAGGAATAGAAGCAAATCCCGACAAATGTAGGGCGGTATTGGAAATGAAACAGCCAGAAAATAAAAGGGAGGTCCAGCAACTTACAGGCCGCCTTGCTGCACTGACCAGATTCCTCCCCAAGTCAGCTGAGAAGGCACTGCCTTTCTTTAAGCTCCTCAAAAAGGAGGCAGAATTCGGCTGGGGGGAAGAATGTAAAAAGGCATTCGACAACATCAAGGTCTGTTTAGCTACTCCTCCTGTGTTAACAAAACCAGAACCCGGAGAAACGTTGGTTCTGTACCTGTCTGTGGGGGAAGAAGCTATCAGCGCCGCCTTGGTCCGGGAAACGGATAAGTGCCAGCATCCAATATATTTCGTAGGACGGACGTTGCAAGGACCGGAACTCCGATACCAGAAGCTGGAAAAAGTGGCATTTGCTCTACTGACAACGGCAAGAAGGCTCCGACCTTATTTCCAAAGCCACCGAATTATAGTGCGGACAAACCAGCCCATCAGGCATATATTACATAAGCCTGACCTGGCAGGAAGAATGATTAATTGGGCTGTCGAGCTGTCCGAGTTCGATTTGACGTACGAACCTCGGCCGGCAATAAAGTCACAGGCACTGGCCGACTTCATCTTGGAGCTCACCCCGGGCAATGAACAAGAGAAGGCGGACAGAGACCTCTGGACAGTTTATGTTGATGGATCTTCAAATTCTAAAGGAAGCGGCGCTGGGGTGATCATTGAAAGCCCGGAAGGAGTATCAATTGAGCACTCGCTCCACCTGGCATTTCCAACCTCAAACAACCAAGCTGAGTATGAGGCGTTTATTGCTGGGATTATGCAGGTGAGAGAGCATGGAGCAAAGAGAGTCAAAATCATGAGTGATTCCCAAGTCGTCACTTCCCAAGTTGAGGGAAAATACCAAGCCAAGGGCCCCCTCATGATGAAGTACCTCCAAAGGGTCAAGGAATTGTTTGCCGAGTTCGACGAGGTATTGATCCAGTACATCCCTCGAAACGAAAACATTAGGGCCGACATTCTGTCTAAACTGGCAAGCTCAAAAGGATCCGGTAACCACCGCACCGTTATTCAACAAAGCATTTTAGAACCAACATGCGTCCTAATGATAACCACCGACACGGAAGATTGGAGAAGACCAATTGTGGCCTACCTTGAAAAAGGAATTGTGCCAGAAGAGACTCAAGAGGCAAAGAAGCTTGTTAGGAACTCGGCCTGCTTTACTATAGTAGAGGGTCAACTGTATAAAAAGGGTTTCTATGCACCCATGCTGAAATGCCTTGACAAAAATGAGGTTGAATATGTGTTATCCGAGATCCATGAGGGCATCAACGGACATCACATGGGAGGGAAAGCATTGGCTAAGAAGGCGTTAAGAGCAGGATATTACTGGCCGACAATGGTGGCCGACGCCATGGAACATGTTCAACGATGTGAGCAATGTCAGAAGCATGCACTGATAATTCATGCACCCCCAGAGGAATTGCAGACCATCACGGCACCATGGCCATTTTTTAAATGGGGAATGGATCTCTTGGGACCCTTTGCTGCTGCTGAAGGACAACTCAAGTGGTTGATAGTTGCAGTCGACTACTTCACCAAATGGATCGAGGCCGAACCCCTCGCCACCATCACCTCGGCCAGGATACGCCGTTTCTTTGAAAGGAATCTGGTAAGTCGATTTGGAATCCCTGCAGAAATTGTCACCGACAACGGAACTCAGTTCATCGACAAGAAATTCCAAGAGCTCATGGCCGACTTCAAAATCAAACACCGTTTTGCCTCAGTGGAACATCCTCAGACCAACGGACAAGCCGAGTCTGCCAACAAGGTAATAATCAACGGACTCAAGAAAAGGCTTGACGAGGCCAAAGGAAATTGGGTACAGCAGTTACACCTAGTTTTATGGGGATACAGAACAAGCGTTCAATCCGCAACAGAGGAAACCCCCTTCAGGCTAACATACGGTTGTGAAGCAATGATTCCGGTTGAGATCGGAGAACCGTCCTGGAGAAGGGCACAAAGACTGCAAGGCACTGAAGGCCAAAATGATGAAGCATTGTTGATTGAGCTCGACCTATTGGATGAATGCAGGGAGAACGCCAGATATAAAAATATGATGGCTAAGCGCTTAGTTACGGCTAGGTTTAATAAGAAAGTAAGACCTCGGTCATTTCAGAGCGGCGACCTAGTTCTGAGAAGAGCCGACATTGGTAACAAGAATGCCAAAGATGGAAAGCTCGCAGCAAACTGGGAAGGCCCTTACAGGGTTAAGGATAATCTCGGAAAGGGAGCCTACACTCTGGAAACTTTATCCAAGAAGCCAGTAAAAAGAACTTGGAATGCCGACAAGCTGAAAACCTATTACAGTTAGGTTTAAAGACGTGGTCAAGTGCTAGACTCTAGTCCACATAAATAAGGCGGGCCATGGAGCTCAGTCATTAGGTAGATTTTATTTCAAGGCAAATAAGCGGGCTGTAAAGCTCGGATTTGTAAAGAAATTTTCATTATGAATAAATGAGCAGTTGTTATTAAAACGCTTCCATTTATGATTCCGACATGTCACGATCATTAAAGAAATAAATTTTTGTTGACGAACAAAAAGAAATTAACATTTTCTAGATCGGCCATCAGGGACTCGCAAGTTGTAAAGATAAATAAAGACGAGACCAATATGGTATAAATTGACAAGCTTGGATCAACCAAAAGTTTGTTTATAATGACAAAAGCCGAGCCGAACACGGCAACGATTACAAAATATTACAAAAATAACTAAATCTAAGGGGTCCCAGTTTCGGCCTCCTCCTCGGAACCTGGAGACCCCGGAACAATGACGCCGTCCTTCACTTCATAAGACACGTCCATTCCAGCTTCGATAAGCCCAGGGTTCAGAACTCGGGCCTGAGCAATGGCGTTGTCAAATGCCTGGACGGCCGCGTTAACCACCACGGTCTTAGCCTCCTCGAAATCGGCGGTCGTTTGATCGAGCTGAGTCCGGAGTGCCTGAAGTTGGACATCCTTATCTCCTAGAGATTTGGAAAAGGTTTCTTTCTCGGCGCTCAGCTCGTTGACCTTGGCGTTGGCTAATCTCAGATTCTCCCTCGTCATTTCCACCTCCTTCTGCAGCTCTCCAAATTTGGCTTCCAGGTCGGACTTAGATTGCTCTAGCTCCACGACCTTAGAGGTAAGGGACGACTTGGCCGCATTAGCCTGGTCCAGGTTTTGGAGGAGGTCTTGAAATATTTGAATCAATGAGGTCGTTTTCAAGGCATCCTCCTCCATTCGCTTTAGCATGGCCCTTACAGTGGAAGTCAGGCCAGAGTTCAGAAAGAGACTCGGAGGGGGTTTCAAAGCCGCCCTGAGGCGGTCCGAAACACCTGACCTCCATAGCTCCCCCGGCTCTAAACTAAGGAGGGTCCCCTGGGAAGCAGGAACAGCAGCTGGACTTGGCGAAGAGGGGGCAATCTCAATAGGAACCACCTCGTCAGCAGGAGGGTCCTCACCCAAGATAATGTCTACCCGTCGTCGTTTAGAAGCTTCAGGTTCGAGAGAGGCAGCCTCTCGCGACTTGCCCTTGCCAGATTTTTTGGGTAGATACTTCTTGTATTCGGCCGACGTCATGCCAACTGAAAATCAGAAAGAGTATTGTCAAGGTGTACAAAAAGATAGTTATCAAACGTAACATAAACTTGACATACATACCGAACTCATAAATAGCATCGTCTCCAAACTTATCTACTATCCGACTTAAGTCGATGATGCCATAATCATCAGTATACTCGACTATAATTCGCACCGCGAACCTCTCGTCTCGGGAAAGCGCGGTTAGGGGAGTGGCGTAATTTTTTGGACGACGTCGGTAATGTTTTCGCGTCCAATACAGCTCGAAGTGGCATAAAAGGTTCCCATCATCCAGCAGTTCCTTGCCAAACCATGGGAGGGAATCAGGGCGAGAAGCCACTTTAAAATAGGCATTCTTGAAGCCTTTGAAGGACTGAGAGTAAGGGATGAAAATTCCCCTACCAGGAGTACCTCGGAAGGTAACCCACCCTTTCCTTTCTTTTAACTCGGCACCACTCCGAGCCGTATAAACATCAAAAAAGAAATAAAAAAGGGAGACTGTACAGGGAAGGAAAAGGTAAGAGCACAATTGCTCAAAACCACGGATAAAAGCCCATGAGTTGGGGTGGAGTTGTGAGGGCGCTACTCTAATCCGACGCAGCACAGCCATTTGGAAGTCTGTGAACGGAAGCCGAATTCCGACCTTAGTGACCAGATCCCGGTAGAAAAAGAAGAAGCAGGGCTCATCCGATATGGGACCTGCGCATACCGGGTAATCACCCGGTGGAAGAAGATCAACCCCGTCGGGATTCCCAAGAGGTAGCTGGGAGACGTCGGCTGGAGTCATTATAGACCGCATACGAAGGATTTCTAGAAGAACCCACTCATCGACATCAGAATTGTCCATTGTCAGGTCCCTGGAACACGAAGGAGTTGGATCAGAAATAAAATCAACCTGACTTGACCCAGAATCATCTAAATCAGATGGTAATGGGCCTGGACTCCAAGAAAAAGGGACAGAGTCATCAGAACTACTAAGGAGATCGACAAAAGGCACCTGACTGGATGCCGAGTCATCAAAATTAGAAGGGACTTCCGACTTGGGAAAACCCAGGTCGGATGAAGAAATGCTGGAAGAACTATTACTCAACTGGAAAGGTGGGATCCGATCTAAAACAGACCCCGAGCCTTGTCCAAACGGTGGAGGAGGAAGAATGAAGGACAAAGGAACTGGCTCAGAAAAGGAACTCGATCTAGAAATTGAAGCTTGAGGAATCGAGGAGGACGTACCTCTAGTAAAAGATGGTTGGGCGTGTTCACCCCTACGTCCCCTCCGACCTCTACCTCTCCTACCACGAGCACCTCTGGAGGTCTGACGACCTCCTCGGTGACTTCGGAGGAGCTGCTGGAGCCTCTCCTCCTCAGTGTACTCTCTGCCGTAAAACCAATACTGAACAGATCTTGGCAACCTCCCTATCATCTCCTCAGACACCTCTCTACTATCATTTCGGCCACTAGAACTACCAGGAGTGTCCATTACCCACTTAAAGAGTGAGTAAGACAGGAGACACTCCTCACCAACAAGAAAACGAATAACCAGAAAAAGGGGAAATAGAAGTTTACAAAGAAAAAAGAAAGTTACCTGGTTGAAAACTGAGGAGAAGAAGTGGCGAACAAAGAATGCCTTGACAATGGAGAAACACGCAAAAAACCCTATGAGATGCGTAGGAGAGCAGGAAGTAAGAAAGAAATTACAATGGCAAACTGATACATATATAAGGAGAGCTGAGGGAGTTGGAAGCGCAAAGGCCAAAGGGGGGTCTTCGAAGCGTCTGGGGCATCAGGGGCAAAAGGGGATTTTCGCCGCCCTGCACGCCCTGCAATTCCTGCCCACATTCAATGCTCTCAATCATGGCCTATACTAGCCTCAGTGTAGTACCCCCTGCCCGATGCGCAAACTGCCAGTAAATGGAGTGCACGTGTCCTGTTATAACCGTCACTGCAGGAATAAGACGAAAGGACAGAAAATTGTAATGAAACGAAAGGTCAGAAAGCTGAAAGGTCATGTCAATAGTTCCGACATTCAAAATCTGCTGACCTCACCAATTTGATCAAAAATCATAACAAGAAGATTCGAATGGAGTCACGACCTCCGACATAGTTGACACATGGGGAATAAGTTCAAGTAATGGCAAGGTCAAGGATGACCAATTAATCCAGAGATCATCTCGGCATTCCGACTTACGGAATCCCGAGCTGGGGGGCAACTGTTACGGATGAAGCTCTGCAAAACCGCCGCCCTAGAATATCTCGTTAAGAGATACTGCCAAATCTCAACAGATGAAACAAACTAGTTGAGGCCGACTAAGTCGGACAGAATCTCAACAGTGGGAGCTCAGCAACCTAGCCAGGTATCCCTATAAATAAGAGCTCAGACATCCCAGGTACACACCTCTGAATCGCCTAGCTTATTCCACTCATTGTGCACACACCACCCCTTGGTTGTAAAGCCTATTGCTTGTGCGCAGTGATTGGGACCTCGGCATTTAAGCCCAGTATATCAGGCATATACATCATCTCTGAGCGCATACCATCTGGTATAGCAATACGGTCTACCTCGGACCTAAAAGGCTTGTTGAAGACATGGTTCTTGATTTCTTGAAGACTTCTTATTTTCTCTGATGCTCTTGCAATAGAAAAGACTAGGATCTTCCTCTGCAATTCACACCACTCCCAGATCCCAACTGTCGATGGGGCGGATTGTGGAGTGACGATTTTCTAACTTTTTTGTGAATGCAAAAGGGACCTAGCCAAACTTATTAACCCTAGTCCCTTTCCCATCATGAGCCTATGAGTTAGGTCTACACTGTTACCCACACTAATCAATTTACAGATATCCAAGCCCAAATCAAAAGGATCAATTAACTGGGCTTTATACTGCACCCCTATATGTAGGGGTGTTAACGGGCTGAGCTTTGGTCTTAAAAGGCTAAGCCTGTGTTTAAATGTGTCAGCCTGACCAAGCCTGTTACCTGTTATAAATATTATTATCGGCCTGTGACCTGACTTATTTACAAAAAGTAAAAGTCTGGTTTATCCTGTTAGCCTGTTTAAAAAATATAAAATACCAAAAATTTATCCAAACAGAATATATAATCAACAACACTAGTAATTCCATAAATATCATAAATTCAATATATATTCAAACAAAATAATATAGAACAAAATCATTCAAGAAGTCTATTTAACCAATAAAATAGGATGAAATGGATTGAGGAGAAAGAGAAGCTATTACAAGTAGTATAAAAAATAAAAATTAATATAATAAGCCAGCCTGAGAGGCTCTAAGGCCGAGCTTTTGAATTGGAGCATGTGGTCTTTTTATTAAACAAGCTTTTATACAAGTTCAAGCCTGGTGCCAACAATCAATTTTAGACATGTAAGCTCAGGCCTTCACGAACCGAGCCAAAGGCCGCTGAAAGGCCGCTGGCTCGTTTAGCAATCCTACCTATATGGATTATGACTTAGCCCGTTTTTATTAAAATAAGAAAAATTATAATTGATTAAAGCCCATAATTATTATAAAAATTTCTAACAATTATTTCTTATAATATAAGAATGGTTCGCTTTTTCTGCAGTAAACTCAATACGACGTCGTTTTAGGCGGAAATCATGGTGTTTTTGTAATTTTAATTTATTTCAGGATTTTAATAATCTTTATATTTATAATTTTTTAAGATTTCAATATCAAAACAACGTCGTTTTATGAATAAATGTATATAACTTATCTGCGGTAACTGCAGAAATATTTTTCCCATATAAGAAGTATCACACCCATAATATTACAGTGCGTTTATATATTATAATTGTATAGATTTGTATACATTTGTCTCATTGTTAAGTTAAATTTCTTTTCCTAAGAAGATTTCACGATTGCTAATTTATTCCATGTTTCTCTCCTCACGCTTATTTGTGACATGTTTCACTACACAAGCCGGAAGACTATATAATTAAGGATATGAAAAAAATTGAAAAAATTGAACTGAATTATGAATTAAACTAAACTGTATTTAAAATAATAAATTTTTAAAAATTAGCTCTTGAACCGAATTGATTTTTAAAACTAATTCAAAGAATCGAGCTAATTTTAAAAATTCAGATCATAAACCGAATTGTTTTCTTTTTCCTTTTTCTCTTCTTTTTTTATTTGTTTTTTTCTTATTTATTTAGTGGCTTCTTTTATTTTAATTTTCTTTTTTTTCAGAATAGATTCGACCTGAACTAATCCAAACCAAATCGAACCATTTTTGAATCGAACTGAATCATTTTCGTATTGAACAAATCCTATTTCAAACTAAACTGAACCAGATTGGGATAAAAAAAAGGTTTGATTCTTTAAACTAAATTGATTTAAATCAATTTGATGTAGTTCTTCAAAAAATTCAGTCTAATTCGACCTATACACATCTCTAACTATAACCTTATTCGGTTGACCATACAAATTTAAGATATTAAAATAGTGGTGAGAGTGAGACTGAAATACCACCAAAACAGATTAAATAAAGAACAATTAAATAAAGTAGATCGCTCCACTCTTTTTTCATGTTACTTTATCTTTTAATAACGGTTTAAGTATATAATATTATAACATTTTGTTAATAAATTTATTGTATAATAAAATAGGACAATAGAATTCCTATGTTGCATAATGTGCATTTTATTTCCAGCAGACACAGCTAGTTGGGGTCCCACAATGAGAAAAAATAAAAATAAAAAATAATAAAAATGTGAGGCACTACTTTTGAAGTGAGAGTTGAAGAAAAAGGTTCTTCTAGCATAAGATTTAATTTCCCCAATAAAATATCACAACTTTTCACCTTCAAATATGATAATCTGGCAGACAACCGCAACAAAGGATTGAGAAATTAAGTCATATTTGTGATCAGTAGGGGAGAAGGAGAATATCTTTCATATTACGATGGATGGATCGAAAACTTGGTATATCTTTTATTTATATTGTGACACCTATTTTACTTTTATTAAATCAATAATAAATAATTTGATAAAAAATAAAATACGTGTCATATTGTGAATGAAAGATATACCAAAAACTCGATACATTGCTAGCACGAAAGAAATTTCCGGGGAGAAGAGGATAAGGATGATTCATATAGTGGAGAGAGAGTGATACAGATGGGTCAGAGCTCCAAAAAATAAATCTAACTAGCACCAAAAGAAATTTCACCCAATTTAATTGAGCCAGTGTCAACATTCTATTATTTAAAATCTCAAATAATTTTAAGATTGTACTATTTTGGAAAATAGTTGGTACCTTAGCATCAATCGGTTACCAATTGTGTGCATGACAACCATTCTATTCCTTAGTACTTTTTATAAAAAGAAACAATTCTTTTCTATTTTTGTGCCTTGGAATAGTTTCTGAGAAAAAAAATGTGTTTGATATTGTGTTTGATAACACAACAAATAATATAATAAAAAATAATTCCTATTAAATAAAAAAAAAATTGGATCATCACTTTCCTTTCCATATGGTGTGGTTGTGGTTGTGGTGGCGGCGGTGGTACAGTAGTGGTGGTGACAGTGACGTGGTGAAGATAGTGGCGGTGGTTGTGACGACAGTGGCTACGACGATGGCGGTGGTAATGGTGGCGGCGGTTGTGGTGGGGATGGTGGTGATGTAGGTGACGGCAGGGGCTGCGACAATTGTGGTGGGTGCGGTGGTTGGTGGCGGCAACAATGGTAGCAGTGGCATGGTGGTGGTGGTTGTGAAGGCACCATGGTTGTGGTGGTGGCAGTGACTGCGGCGATGGCGGTGGTGGTAGGTGACAGTGGCGGTGGTGGCGATGATGGTAACCGTGGTGGTAGTGGTGGTGATGGCGTGGAGATTGTAGTGGCAGGGTGGTGTAATGGTGGCGATGGTGGTGATGGTTGGTAGCGGCTGCAGCGACGACGTCGGTGGTTGTGACGATAGTGGTTGTGGCAATGGTAGTAGTGGTTAGTGATAGTGGTGGTGATGGTAGTTGTGGCATCGTAGTGGTGGTAGTGATGGCAATGGGGGTGGTGGCAGTGGCGTGTGATGGCGATGGTGGCGGTGACGGCAATGGTTGTGATGGTGGTGGTAGTGGTGACGGTGACAGTGACATTGATAGTGGTGGTCGCGGCGGTGGTGGTAGTTGTGATGGTGGTGACGACGACACTAGTGGTACGATGGTGGCGGCAGTCGTGTCAGGATGATAGTGGTGGTGGTGGTGATGGTAGAAGTGGAGAGTGATTGAGAGAGATAAGTGTTTCTCATTTTGTGCCTAGGAACAAAAAAGCACAGACTTTTTTATTCTTTTTTCTGTTCCCCAACACAAAAATTAAACCGGTTCATCTCGAGAACAAAAAAATAAACCGATTTTACCAAACGAATTTCCTATCCATTTTTGTTCCCGAGAACAGAAATTGAAAAAGAATTGATTCGAGGAAGGTTGTCATGCACACCCCAAGTGGCTCTGCCAATCAGTAAAAGGGAGTGAATGAGGGTGTTGGGGTGGAGTTTATATAGGATGAAGGGAGAGAGGTTAGGTGGATGTAGGAGTGTTGACTAGCCGAGTCGAACCGAGCTTTTGTCTTAAAAGATTAAGTATGTGTTTAAATGTGTCAGTCTGACCAAACATGTTACTTGTTATAAATATAATTATCGGCTTGTGGCCTGACTTATTTACAAAGAATAAAAGCTTAGTTTAGCCTGTTTTAAAAAAATAAAACAACAAAAATTTATCCAAACAGACTATACAATCAATAACATTTGTAATTTCATAAATTTAATGTATATCCAAACAACATGATATAAAATAAAATCATTTAAAAAATATGTTTAATCAATAAAATGGGGAGAAATGGATTGAGCAGAAAGAGAGGGCTATTATAAGTAGTATAAAAAATAAAAAATAATAATAATATACAATGCCAACCTGAGAGGCTCTAAGGCCGAGTTTTTGAATTGGAGCCTGGGGCCTTTCTACTAAACGAGCTTTTATACAAGTTCAAGTTGGTGTCAACAACCAATTTTAGACATATAAGCTCAGGCCTTCACGAGTCGAGTCAAAGACCCCTGATTCATTTAGGTGAATGGACTAATAAACAATATTAGGCCACGTGAGAGATTGATCCTACTTCTGGGGTTGGTGAGATTGAAAACTTAACATTTTGGCAAATAATTCCCACCATGTGGCATATTGGAATATAGTTTGAAAAAAAAGTGATATATTAATAGTGGTGGAAAGTTTCTCAAATTTGGATATTCTCATGTGAAAAAGTGATAATATGATTATGTTATTTAATCATAACCACTCATTTCCATTAATTAATGATGAGATAAGAGAGAGAAAAGTATATGATTTCTAAATAAGTGATTGTGATGAAATAATATGATAACGTGATCACTTTTTCACATGAGAGGATCAAAGTCCAAATTTCTGATAGAGGATAAAAAAGGAAACTCATAAAGTAGAAGACAAACTAAAAATTTAAGGGCAAAATATATGAAATATATACGGGTTTAATGTCTCTTGTGTTTTATGAAATAAAATTAAATATATATATATATATATATATATATATATATATATATATATATATATATATATATATATATATATATGTGTGTGTGTGTAATCAATTTTTTTTCTCTCTTCTCTTTATATGGTCTTGTATGAACCTTATATATTTTTATGTGTACGTAAGAGATAATTTTATCTCTTACAATATGAAAAATATTAAATCTAATATAAAAATATATAAAATGCGAATAAGGTTTTATAGTTTCCACTAGAAAGATGAAATAGCGATGTGAGGAAATTAAAACACACACCCACCACATGTCAAGTATAATCTCAAATAGGCAAACAAAGAAGCTCACCTAAACGTCAGGAACTCTTTTGCTTGAGCCCATCTCAAGCAAGGAGAGGCCAATAAGAACTCATTTTAAATTACAAATAGAATAATTCATGTAATATAAGGGAAAAGTATTTAATATTTTAAATGACACAATTTATATCCTTTCACTCTCACAAAAAGGTGGGACCCATACGTTTATTTTTTTTGTCAACTCTCTCTCCTCCTTTATTTATCTCTTTCTTTCTCTTAAAATGACACAACCTTACATCCTTTTAAATCAGTGTTGTAAAACCCAGCCCAACCTTAAGAGATTATGACATATGTCATTTTTAATGTAACTGAATTTGAAAAATATGAGTTCAATGTCATTGAGAGGTATGTTTACAGGGATTCTGAGTTGAAATTTAAATTGACATAGAAATAGTATACATTTTTTTATTTATTTATGCTTCATGTTTTTGAGCTTATTTAATGAATCTTGTTTAATTCATTTTAGATATGGAAAATATAATTGAATTTATATGTTCATATTTAAATATATTTTTATATATTTATATATATCCGGGTCAACCGGTCCGACCAGTGACCCAATGACCCAGTACCCCGACCGGGTCAATGTCCGGGCCGGGTTTAATAATACGGTTTTAAATGACACACACTTTACCCTATTTTCAATTACACAAACGACAAGAAAAGAAAAGAGAGTACGTTTGTTTAGAGGACTGGTTTTTTAGTTAAAAACTATTTTTTTAAAAAAAAATTCTATTGCAAACTACAAAGTCCGTTTAGATATATGCTTTAAAAAAAAATAGAATTCTAATTTTTTTAAATTGAAATTTTTAGTTTTAAAAAAAATAAAAATCAAAAGTTAAATATTTTTTTTTAAAATCCAAATATTTTTTTTTAAATATAAATAAATTCAATTTTTATAAAAAAAAAAAATTCTAAAATAAAAAAGGAGCATATAAAACAACTTTTTCATCCGCCCATCTATACGGACAAGTTTGAGCCAAACTAAGCAGCGATTGGATCATGAAGCTATTTAATGATGGCAAGCCACCAAAGCAAATGTTTTTGTTGTGTCTATATCTATCTCCTTTGGACACAACAGGTAATTAAAATATCCCACTTTACCAAGTTGGGTTATGGTATGATGTCATTAAGAGGCCAAAATAATTTCTTTCTTTAAATAACAATATATTTCAATTGCAACTTTCATTCTCCGCGTCTCTTTCTTTCTTTCTATTTTTTTTTTTTTTTTTTGCCGATTAAACGGATTTGCTCAAAGATATCCTCTTCTTTAGGCTGCAACCTTTTGTTTATTTGAGTATTCTAAGGTTTTGAAGTTATACCAATATGGTTCAATTATTTGAACATAAATATTTTCACGAAATATAACTATAGCTTAATAGTTTCCCTGCAACTATTAACCACTTACAGAAACGACAAAAAAAAAAATGATATTTTTCCTTTTTAAAATTTTTTTTGGTAGATCTCATGATATGATGTATCTACGAGAGGAGAAACAATTAACTCAATAACTATATAATGATAGATTTTTTATATTGTGGGATACAATTGTATTCTTTTCTTGTTTTTATAAAAGTGGTCTAAGTCATGATCCATACGAGGGTATAAAATAAAATTCATTTAACTAAATGATTTTTTGATTTGGGCTAGGATATTTGTAACACTGTTTATTTTGGGTAACAGTATAAGCCTAACCCATAAATTCATGATGGGAAGGAGACTATGGTTAATAAGTTTGGATGTATAACACTTTACATATTTAAAACGAATATTTATAATTAAATTATGGGTTAGAGAGTATTTTTAGTGAAAACCCTAATTTTTTAAGTCAAAATAGACACTAAGGGTAAAACGATAAATTGACAAATATGTAACCCTAGTATATGAAATGGTAAAGGTAGACCATATTTGATGAAAATAATACTGAAAATGGATTCAGAATGAAAAATGAGTGATTAACCAAGTTTTTAAAAAATTGATGAATAATAATTTTTACCTGATAAAATATTGCGGTGTCAATTCCATCGGGTAACCAGAAATGAGATTACTGATATAGGATTTGAATATATGTTGAAAGAGGTATATAGAGTTAAGAAAAATGATTATTGAAATATTTGATGAATTTTAGAATTTTTTGGGAAACATGTCAATAGTGCATAACTCGGTTCCATGACCCTTCTATAATTAGGGCATGAATTTGCTGGGACCATTAAAAGCGGTTGAAGGCTAATTATGATGGTTGATTATTTCACAAAATTAATAGAAGTTGAACCGGTTACTGCCATTATCTTGATTAAAGTTCAAAGATCCAAAAGAAACTCACCACTCCTTTAAGCTAGACATCTATTTTCATGACAGGACATATATATATATTGCATGTTTATGATTTCAAGAGCTGATTTTTATTTATTTATTTATTTATTCCCTTCAAAAATTCGGATTACCTTTCTTACACCCCTTATGTGTCCAATTTTGACCAAATTTTATTGTATTTTATTATACCCAATTTTGATATATCACATATGTTCAGATATAATTTTGGGCGGTTATATTTAGTATCATTTTAATCTTACTACTCTTATTATTGATTTGGTTATGGTTGGATCAATTTGAAATCAATAACTGAAAAAACAGGAAATACTAATTGTCATTGATTTCAACTTGATCCAACGATAATCAAATAGGTAGTAATAATAGTAAAGCCAAAATGGTAATAAATAGGGATGGTAAACGAACCAGGGGCATTTGGCTCGGCTCGTGAAGATTTGAACTTACATGTCTAAAATTGATTGTTAAAACTAAGCTTGGACTTGTATAAAAGCTCATTTAATAAAAAATATCTCAGACTTTAATTGAAAAACTCGGTCTTAGAGTCTTTCAGGTGGCCTAGTATATTGATTTTTATTTTATTTTATATTTTTTATACTACTTGTAATATCTCTCTTTCTTCAATTCATTTCATTCCATTTTATTGGTTAAACAGACCTTTTGAATGATTTTATTTTATATTATGTTATTTATATATACATTAAATTTATGAATATTTATGGAATTACTAGTGTTGTTAATTGTATATTCTGTTTGGATAAATTTTTGTTGTCTTCTAATTTTTGTTAATTTTCAACAGTTAAATGATATATGCCTAACAATTGTTTATTTAGAATTTTAACATTTTTTATATTCATCATTTAATGAGACTACATAACCTAATCCTTTATGAATTGAATGTTTCCTTGAGTACATGTTTAGCTATGATGGGCCTAACATGCAGTATGTCACGACTTATTTATATATATCCCTTATTAAATGAGTGCGAATACATTCTTTTTTGGAAATAATCACGCTATCTTTTCTTATAGGAGGGATATTGTCATTATCAAAATTTTCCACTACCAATTTACTACTTATCTAATCACTATTAGATTAACATTTTCTCTCTCTTCAATTTTTTTTTAACATTCTCTCTTTTTGATCCAATGATGATGCAATGGATAATAAATTAATAGTAATAATTTTTGGTAATTAAAATATCCTCACTCCTTTTCTTAAGCTACACATGGAAGCTTTTAAAGAGAAAATCTTACTCTCTGGGTTTAGAGAAGAGTCGTATCAAACAAATATCCTTGCTTAAAAGATATTAATAATTTTTTTAGTTACATTAGTTTTATGGAGCTCGTACCGGATTAAAAACGGATGGAGAAATTTAAACTAATAATAATAATATTTTACTTACGATGAGGTGATCTTTGGATCAATTTTATATTTTAACTATAGGAAACAAATATATATTTTAACAAAAAAACAAAATACAAAAACTTTCTATGAGTAAAAATATTTGGAGTTATTGGCAAAAATATCTTTAGGATATCTTTATTATTCGTAAAGAGCTATTTCCTTATTTCATTAGGATTTAAGTTATGCATGGGTTATCCCCATTAGTGTTTCTTTATATATTGTACTCTCTTGAATTAATTTAATATACAGATTTATTCTATGTTCCTCCGTCTATTGTTATTTTACATGATATCTTGAGCCTAATGAGAGGAATCCTTGTCCGTCTTTTCTTATTATTTTTCATAATTTAATATGGTAGTAGAGAGATATCATCCTCCATGATGAATTGATTTTTCCAACTTTTCCCTTTCTCTTTTTCTCTATGCTTCTCTTAGTTTCTTATTCTCGTTCCTGCCTTCGTTGCTGCAAGTGTTGTGCTCCGTCACCATTGACGACCCAGCCACCGTCCAACCCTATGTCAGATTTTGTCGCAATCGGCGTCGCTGTTGCCATTCGCAACCACCATGCCAGTGTTCGCATGCTGTCTCCCTCCTGGTTACACGTTCCAGTCGAACATCTATAGATCTGTTCATGCTTCGTCTCTGTCTTCCTGGATATGTTCGCTGGACCTCCATCTCCGTCGCGCTGAAAAAATATGAGAAAGCCATCTCTGTCCACCTTGTCTCTGTTGCCGCAGGAAAAGGAGTTGCCACGACTGAGTTGCATAAGGTGAGGTATAACACCTCGAAATTCTAAATATGAATTTATATGTTGTAATGTGAATTAAAAGGAGAGGATTAGTGAAAATCTGGAAATTAAGGTCAAACTATGTGAGAAGGACAAAATGGTAAATTGCCAAAAAGTAACCCGAGGCATGAAAAATGGAGTAGGAGATCTCAAATGATAAAAATAATGTCGAAAATGGATTCAGGACAAAAAAATTGAGTGAATAGGCAAGTTTTGAAAATTTTGATGAATAGTGATTTTCCCGGTGTTAAAATACTGCGGTATAATTGTACTGATAAACGTGAAATTTTTATCAGTATTTTTAGGAAACAAAAATATGTCGAGAACGAGAAAAATATGTAGGTCATGAATTTATGGTTGAAATTGAGGATTGGATTAAGTTAAATCGCGTGTGGGACCCGCTCCACCCAAAGCCACTTAAGTTCCACTCATTTCTCCTCACATTCACGTTCTCTCTCTCTCTCTCTTCCCCCTTCTTCCCATGAGCCGCGCCCTCCCCTCCATGAAAGACCTCTTCAAGTTCTCTAATCCATAACTCACCTATTTCTCAACCAAAACCATTGAAATTAGTGTTGAAATTCATTGGAAAACCCATTCTAAAGCCATTGGTGATACTCCCATGCCTTGAAATCGCATCTTTGTGTAGCTTTTGGCATAGGTCAGTTTCGAAAATTTGGGAAAAAATGGTGTTCATGGAGTCATGTGATCTCTCATTGTGTAACAGCCCGTTGTACATCGGTATTACTAACATTGATTATGATATTAAGCGCAGTTACAATCACAACAATTCATCTATAAAAAAGCGAATAAACTTTTTCCGATTATTACGCGAGCAGTTGAAAACATAAAAAGTGTAATAATTAAAAGCTGTGACCGTAACTGTAAACTATTGCGGAATACTTATCTATACTATATTAATAGTTACTTTAGTTATAATAAGACACTAAGGGGTTCCCATAAACCCACTTAGCCAATTTCACATTTTTGCGTTTTCTACACATCCGAACAGGGTTCGCTCTCTAAATTACTGCGGACGCTCAGTAAAAATTCAGTCCCTCATACCTTGCTATCTTTTTTTATTACTTAATCACCTTTATAGAAAGCTATCACATGCTTGGTTCCGAGCTCGTTTGCTCCGGTTATCGCCATTTGAAGTTGGACAAGCAAAACTGTCAACCAACCCCGAAACAGCTCCAAACGTCCTACACTCCTTGAATTTATGCACCTAAACCACTCATCAATTTTCTCTCAAATTTTTATACCATAAACTAGACACCTCAATCTTCGATTTGATATATCATAGACTTAATTTGACTAAGAAACGAAGCGGGAATAAATTTCCCAAAACGACCTAAAACAGCCCCCAAGTACAGGGCAGAAACTTCCCTGGCCTGCACAGGGCTACGCACTTCTCCAAAAATTCCAATATTTTGACACAATGTAGGGGATATCACAAGCTTCAAAATGGCATATGGCACGTCCCTATCGGACCTCTATGGAGGGAGATATGCTCTCCCGAAGTTCACCTAAAATCTGCCAATTCTACAGAAAATTCGTCAGAGTTTCCTTTGTTTTTTCAAAAATCCCCAATTTGCACTAGTAGTTACGTGACCTCAAATGTACCTAATACTCATTATAAATCATTGGGTGCACACACAAGGACCAGCAATGCCTTGGGGCTCTTACAACCCAACACAGTTCACATTTATTACAATATAACTTACTTTAAATCCTTAAATGGTTTCAATCACCAACTTCAATTTCATGCATATTTTCATCATACAGATAATCATAAACTTAAAATAGGCCTAAAGCCCTACCATCATAATACATCATGCATTCTTTGTATAATTACAACATTTAACTTGCATGTTACAACTTACAACTTCAAACTTTAAATTAAACTTACAAACTCATACTTTAATTTACAACTTTAACATGAACTTAAAAATATAAACTACTATGATGATGCTCCATGACTCATCCTATGGGCCTCTTGCCCGCCACTCCTGTGTCACTACTACCTCCTGAAATAAAGTCCCCGAGACGAGGTGAGATATACGAATATATCTCAGTAACCCAGAGGTTCTGTAGAAAACTCCGCCCAATGGTTCATTTCGATGCATATAAATACTGTAAAACAACATTACTTAAAACGGGATAAAGCAAGGGATTTAGAGAAAAAGGGGAATATCAGAATACAAACTACGACGAAGCGGGCTGGTAGCTACCATACCACACAACGTCCTCGGCATATAAGCCTACGGGTATCATCCAAGGCGTGTTCCTAGAACCACAAACAAGGTACCCCTCCCATTCATATACACCCAAGACTTCCTAGTGTGCTCCTATCCGGATTACACACCACGATCCTGGGTCAACTGGAACTCCCTCTCGGAGACCTATCCAGTGGAAGTCCGGAACTTACACGAAGGCTAACTTTCTACTGGCCAGTGATCTGGTACATAAGTACCCTCATAAATGAAACATGCATGATTATGCTGTTCTACACTACTAATACACACTTCCTACGACCACCCTCAACGGGTGTGGTGGAACACAAAAGGGGAACAAGCCCCAGTACCAAGAGGTTACCTCAAAATGTTCTTCCACTTAGCTCCACAACAACTTATTTCTCCACTTGATACTTGACATAATGCCTCGATCCACTTAGTCCAAGACCAAGGGTAATCCACCGTTTAACGGTTCGGGATTCAAACTGACGTACGACAACCTATACAACCATATACAGTTATCAGTATACACCAATTTCCATTAGAACGCGAAAACACAAAATCACCTCCCCTCCCATTGGAGGGTTCGGCCAAACAAGGCCATTTCTCAACTTTATTTTTCTAACTTTTCTTTCTCATTTTATTGTACATCCTAAGGTTGCCAAAAGGCCAATTTAAGTGTCGTTTTCCCGTTTTACGTCTTTTAAGCATCTTTTTGCTTAATAATTCACTTTAGGTTCCTTTGTGACCTTAAATACCATTTATTATTTTTCATTGATTCTAGCACTTTCCAACCACCACACAATCCATCTAACTACCATTTAATTACACAACACATCATCTAATTCATTTTTCCAACACAATTCCTCACTTTTCTCTAATATGGACGAATTATGCCCTATGTAATACCAAAGGATTTCCTTCAATTTTCAACCATTCCACACCTCCTACAATCTCATTATATCAACATACAATCATCCAACAACTCACCAATACATCCTAACATATTTCCAAAAATCCAAAGTCATAACAATCAAATTTCTCTAAGTTAAAAATTCATTTTTTCACCTAAATTTTTCATGGCATTTCTAGCTTTAATACATCATTCTAAGGCATTATCATCTAATACACATTTTTCCTTTGAGCTCTCTAACATCACAAATCAAACAAGCCTTCTTTAGGGTTCATAAACAATTTCGAAAATAAATCTTCAAATCAATCCATGAGAGGTTTTGAAACTTACCCACAATTATGTCACAAGACTCCTCCTAGAACTCCACAAGCAATGGCTCAAGAAATCAACTCTAAAATCACAAAACTCTCAAAATTTTCGTGGCTGTATATGCCCTTTATCTCACAATAGAGAGGGTTTTGAGGGAAACTAATCGGTGGAACGGGTTTGGATGATCGTTTCCATCGAATTTCAAGACAAGAATCGTTCGATTCGGTTAAGGATTGATGAAGTTATGAGAGGAAGAAAATTTGAACACAAATGGTCCAAGGGAGGGGCTGCAGCGTTTTGGAAGAATGAGGGGAGAGAGAAGATGATGAATAGTCATATGGTGAGGTGGCTTAAATGACTTTCAAGTGGGGTGGGTCTCACGCCACCTCACGCGATTTAAAATTCATCCGACTTTCACTAAACGTCCAAAAAATCAAAACTTATTTAGAAACTCCAATTTTTAACATTAAATAATGTCCTTTAATTATACTTGATCAGATGAATCCAGAGGTTTCCGGTCGTTCGGAGAAAACACTGTTTTAAGCTAATGCGCGCGCCGTTGGAAAGCTTCCCCAAACTGATTTAATTCCATCAAAGTTTATCAAAAATCATATTTCCTAACTTTATAAACCATTTATAATCCATATTTGAAACCTAGAGCTCAAAAATCGACTGACACATTTTACGGTGCAATCTACCGCGGTATTTTCACCCGCGAAAAATACTATTCACTGATTTTTTCTGAAACTTACCTTTCCACTCAATTTTTCATTCTGAATCCATTTCCAGAGTTATTTATACCATCTGAGACCTTCTACTCAATTTTTATCTTCCTATGGTTGTGTGTTGGCTAATTACCATTTTGCCCTTTCTTTGTATTTTGGCCTAATCTTCATGATTTTCACTAGTTCTTCACTTAATTGCTCACTTAATATTTTAATAATTAATTTAGAATTATGAGATGTTATACATTGCTTGGATGAACCTTGGAGGAGTGTCAAGCTTTGATTGTGAGTATGTTTACATCATTTTATGGTTGATTTTGGTAGATCATAAAATTAGTATGGTTTTGATGATGTAAGTTGGGTTATGGTAGTTAGGAGCATTAAATGGTATGTCTCCTTCGGAATTAAATGCTTAGAATGATAAATGATGATGATTGATGTAATGAAAATTATTGTGATTTGGAATTTTTAACTAAGGAAGTTTTATGATGAGATTTCAATACTTTGTGAATGGTCATGATGATGGGATTGTGTAATTGAGTTGTGAAGCATTGATATGGGTTAATAATGAGGTTGAAAGACATGTGAAAGTGTTAAATTAAATTGAAAAGTCTTGGGGCATACTTCTTGAAGAATTCGAATTATAAGGAAAAGTAAGGAAAAATGATGTAAAAATGGTGTAGTTGAGCTTGAATGATTGAAAATGATGTTTAAATGGATGGTGGTATAGTGGAATGAGAAGAAAGAATGTGGGATGCATAGTGTATGTGTTAATTCGATCTATAAAGGAGATTGAAGTAAAATGGTATGGAAAATATTGTAAAATCAATGGTTGATACATTGGTGCATAGATGGTTGTGATGATGAGTTAATTCAAGGATTAAAATGATTGAGATATTTGTGATAAATGGAAAAATAGCCTTAGGCTTAAGTGGTTATGTTAGTTAGCATTATTGTGAAGATAATTGATTATATGTAATTGATTGTGAATCATTGTTGTTGATCAATATAGGTTTCCTCGCACGGACCCTATGGAAGCGGATTAAGCTTGGAGTTTACATGTGGAGCATTGGCTTCGGAGTTGAGGTAAACCTTTGGAACTTGGGTTTAGTCCCTTGTGTGCTACACCACACCTAGTGGAAGGCTGTGGTTGGATTTTGTGTCATTGGACATTGTGTGATTATGTGTTTTCATGCATTATTGCTTGATTGTGTGACATGCTTGAAGCATGTTGTGTGTAAATTGTTTGATCTCTGGCCAGTAGATATGTGTTGGTCTGGACTCGATAATTCCACTGGGGATTCCAATCGGGTTTTGCCGTGGGACCGACTCTGGGAGCGGTACCAGGATGGTCCAAACGTTGGACTTCTGCTGGATATTCCACTGGGGATTTCGGTCGGGTTTTGCCGTAGGGCCGACTCTAGGAGCGGTACCAGGATGATCCAAATGTGGGACTTCCGCTGGATAGGGCTCATGAGGAGTTCCAGTTGGGTTTTGCCATGGGGTCGTCTCAACCATGGGAAAGGCACCAGGAAGATTCCGGGAGTTATACGATGGGGTCCTTGAACGTAATCCAGTTGTGGATGTTCTTGGATTGTGCCTAGTTGTTTGTGATATTGTATGTCATGCATTTTTACGTAATGTTATTGTTGCAAATTGAGTGAGCCATGGGGTGGAGAAGCCTCTAGGACCCTTGTTTTACTGAAATATATTTATATATCTCACCCCGCGTTTGGGGACATCATTTCAGGTTATGCTGAGCATGGATGAGTTGATCATGAGGTGCATTTGGAGGGCATGACATATTGAAGGATTCCATTTCATGCACATAGCATAGAGTAGTATTTGTACCTAGGTTATGAACATGTGCCATGTTTTGTATTTCATTACCATATTAAAGTCTTTTGATGTTGATGTATATGTATATGCCTCTTGTTATATATGGAGAATTGGAGTGAGCATGAGACTTGTCCATGGCCACCTATTTTGTACTTGAAAGCAATTAGAGAATTGGGTTGTAAATAGACCATTTGATGTGTACAATGGCCATGATATTGAGAATATTTTAAATGATGCGTTATATAATGAAAATGCATGAGGGAAGGGCATAGGGTCTATATTAGAACTTGTGTAAGGTGTATATTAAGTATCAAGGTGTTAGGAGTAAGTTACATCACTCTTTTTGTGTATTAAAAGCTGTCATTTGTCATTTTTACTGCATAGTAATCGATTACCATGTAACAGGGGACGCAAAATGAGCCACTGTGAACAAAGTAATCGATTACGTGAGCATTGGTAATCGATTACCTAGTTCAGTAATCGATTACCTAGTTCAGTAATCGATTACCAATGCTTGGTAATCGATTACCTGAGAACAGGGGAGCTGAAATGAAGCTTCTGCCTCATTTTGAAATTCTGGATAATCGATTACCACAGTGCAAATTTCGAAAATAATGGTTTTTCTAGACTGAAATAAATGGCATAACTTGGTCTGCATAGCTCCGAATTGTGTGCGGTTTGAAACCACGCGTAGCTTATGAAGAGAGCTATAACATGGTAAGAGATGGGAGTCAAAAGATAAGTTTAAATTAATTGGGTAATAAGAAAGATAGTGAATATCAGTAAGTTTATGCTTCCGCGAGTTTTGCATTTACAATTACGGAGTTGTTTTGATTAGTTACGGAAATGGTTAATTGTTTAAAATGAGGAAGTAATAAAAGGAAACAGTTTTCCCGTAATTTAATTAACTCAATTACTGTGATTGTAACTTAGCTTAATATCATAATCAATGTTAACAATACCGGTGCACAACGGGCTGTTACATTTTATGGTATCAGAGCAGTTTCTTAGGGAACTCTGATGATTGTGTGATTGTGTTAAGTGATGTATAGTTGTACGTAGATTCTTATTGATTACTACACATGTGATTCCTTAGTTTGGGCCTGATCAACCCATTTCTTCGTGTTATATGTGTGGTCATTATAAGATGCCTTCGTGACAACCCTGGAGCACCAATGCCAGTCCTTAGATGGTGGTCGTGGTTGCAGTGTTGATTGCTCCACAGACATAGATTTTGTTAGTGAATTTGATGTAATTGAGGACTTAATGTGAATAAATTGAGATAGTATGTTCAACCATTTTTGGGTAGAATTCTACCATAGTTGAATGTGTGGATTCATGATTAGTAAGTATGATTGAATTGAGTTGATATTGTGATGATGATGTTGGTAAGTCTTCCCTAAATGTATGGGGAGTTAGAACAATTGAGTATATATATGGATTTTGTGATATAACGTTGACATGGTGGGTGACTTGGAACCCCGATGAATTCGTAAGAATTTGAATATGTGTGCTTGCAAGTAAGCTGGATACAGTAAGGTAAACATGAAGAAATAAATTGAATCTTCAAATTTGAATTGAGGAATGTGAGGATCCTAAAAGAACTATGAAAATGATGTGTTGGATAATTCAATGTTGAAAAATGGGACTATAGTCCATGATGATTTATTGTTGACTGAATGTAAGAAGAAAATCTTATTGAGTGCATGAGGGTCCATAATATAATGATGATTGGACTTGACAAATGTGTTATGAGGAATATAATCGAATGTGGTGTAGTAATGGTATTAATATGCTCCATAATGTTGTGTAGTATTGAAATGTTGATGATGTGGCCTTATTATATGTAGGTATTGATCTATAGGATGGTAATTGAGAATAGTTCCTTGATAGAGATTCAAGAGGTATGTGACATAAGAGAATTGAACCCTAATAGATGATCTTGGAAATTCCAAGGGTGATTATTGTACTTCGAAATGGCATAATGGCTAAGGGATGTGTGCAAGGGCTAGTTACTAATATAAAATGTGCATGATGGTTTGTATATATATATATATATATATATATATATATATATATATATATATATATATATTGTGATAAAAAAAAGGGTTGGATAATGATCCTGTGATGGCTAAGTGCCAGTATATATAGGTACATACATTTTGTGAAGGCCGAGGTGCCTATATATATCTATATATATCTGTGTTGTAGTGAACTAGTAAATTCTTTGGTAAAAGAACAATGATGTAAGTGAAATCCCCTATGATGGGAATTTGGTGAAGAGATTGTCTCTTTGGAGTGTCATTGGACGCTCAATCTGTTATGGGATTCATGATGGAGTCCCAGTGTGCAAGTTATACCTTAGCACACATGTTGATAATGATGTGATGATGAAGATTGTCCTGGGTTTCCCTTGTGGATTGAATCCTAAGAGGTGTTGCTCTTGGAAGCCCCAGGCGAGCACCGCTCGAAGTTGAGATGTATCTGGTGGTCCTAATGCGCTGAATGCATGGACTAGTAAGTGAGGGCACTCTTGGTGTCATAGTGAAATGTTAAGAAGAAAGTGATGTTGTTTTAATGAAGTGGATCTTCTACAGTGTTGAACATAGTTGCTACTAGTCATGATGAACAACGGATTAGAACTATACCGATCATGGGTACTATTAAGAATTGTAAAATATGTGCCAAAGTATGAGAAAGACGTTGGAATCATGTGAGGATGATTATGTTATGGACTAGGACTAATGACTAGTCAAGTTAAATGAGTAGACTGTTGAGGAAAGGACCATATTTAAGAAGTCGTCGTGGATGGCGCATAAGTAAGATATAACTAGTATACCATGATGTATCTTTATAAAACTCTTTTTGCCGTTATATACGGATGTGATGTGAATGCATTTATCTCTGTGTGGCTTATATGCCCGGAGTGTATGGCTATCTCCGTATGGATTATGTTCCCGGAGATTATTATTATCTTGTATAAGTAATGTGATGTGAGGTAGTACCTCGTGTTAGTGGGACTGTTAATACAGCGAGGGCATGTTACCTCTTCTTGCGTGAATTATAAGGACAGATTCTCTGATTGGTGGGGCATTGAACTTGGGGCCCTTAGGACAGCAAGAGCTAGGGTTAAACCTAAGGATGTTTTTACCCATTGCATTAGAGGATTGTATCTTGTGAGGGACGCAAGAGGTGAATTTGGATAACTGTAAGTGAATAGTAATATGTCAAATAGGATGCAATACGTGAGGTGCCATGAGATGGTAGTTGAGTTATGATTTTGAGCACTCGGAGATGTGCATGTGCGTATACCAAGTGGGGCGGTATGGAATTGGGTTTTACGAAAATTGTGAAATGAGTCGTGGGATTCTCTCCCTATGTGAAGGGAATAGAAAATTGACTAGTACTGATGGATTGAGTCAAGGTCTTCTGAGAAGGCTTGTAATGAAGAGATGTTAAGCTAAGATGGTGGCCAATGGCCGTTCATAAAGGACTAAGTGTGATGGAGTCAAGTAATAAAGTGTGATACTAGCTGGTAAATAGAATGGTATTTGGTGAAATCAAAGGTTGATATCTCTGTCCTGGTGGTAGAGTTACTGATGAAGTATTGTATATGCAAAATTATAGTGAGAGACGTGTTGAAAATGCACAATGTTGATGTTGTTCTTGACTAAGTAATAAGTGTGTGTGCTTGTGGTGCCTTGAATAGTCCGAGAGACTTGTTTACTAGCCAATACTGAATTATGAAAGTAAGGACGGAGATGGATTTAGTTCCATATGACATGTATGAGAGAAATATGATGTGTGACCTTATAATGATACATACTAGTTGAATGAAATGATGATGAAGGTGAGGTGTACAGAATGAAACACATGTGGAATTGATAACATGAGTATGGAACGATAATTAAAGAAAATTGTTAGTGGAAATCTTAGGCATGTTGCCTTTAATGTGAAAATCAATAATGAATTATATACCAGAGCTTGGAGATGGTTAGGTGAAAGAGTAAGTATGATCTTATATACAGAAATTCATGAATGTGTTGTGATTGATGGCCCTGAAAAGGCCAATGTGATTTAATTATGGTAAGGTGTGGTCCATTAGGTACTAGTTAAATGTCTTGAGAAAGTGATTCGCCAAGGTGTTTGGTGAAAGTTGGTAAACTTGTAAGGCTAGATTCTACAGGTGGCACAGAGATAAGGCTTGTTATAAGATAAAGTGCAGAAGTGGAATTGCACGTTGTAGGTTAAGAAAATGAGAAGAATTATATGTGTATACAATTTGTGGCTAAATGCCGAAAATGGGGATTATTCCCTCAAAAAAAAGGGAAAATTATAATGAGTCTGAATTAGGTGATTGCTCAGTGAAATTGCACTGAGGAGCTGTTGAGATTCCATAACAGTGTTTAATGTGGAATAAGAAATGTAGGAAAATTGATGACGAGAGTACATACTCCGTAGAAATAAAGCTCAGATAAGAATAATTGCGGCTGTGATGTGTCAAAAAGTGATAGTTGCCTGTGTGGCACAGATTGAATGGAACGTGATATGACCCTATGGGTATAGTTATTGATATATTAACTAGGTAGACAAACCCTTCAAGAGAAATTATGGGCTATATATGTTAGGTAGCCTGACTTGTGAAAAGCAATTGGCTTAGTAAAGCAGAGAAAGTGCGCAACTGCGATGTGCACTCCGGCTGTTTACATGTGGTGACACCGGATGATATTGAGATTGGGGAGAACTTGAAGACTCTCATTGGGCCTTTGAGATGCTGGGCCATTGTGAAAAGAGGCTGAAAAGTCAAAGAATTGTAATGTAAACATTCAGTGAGAAGCCCGCACACCTAATGAAGCTACTTGGGGACGGGAGACTGAGATTCTCCGGCTGTATCCTGAGTTAGCATATGTGTATATTTGATTTTGTGGACAAAATTCCAAAAAGGTGGGGTGAATATAACACCTCAAAATTCTAAATATGAGTTTATATGTTGTAATGTGAATTAAAAGGGTAGGATTAGTGAAAATCCGGAAATTAAGGTCAAACTATGTAAGAAGGGCAAAATAGTAAATTGCCAAAAACATAACCCGAGGCATGAAAATGGAGTAGGAGATCTCAAATGATAAAAATAATGCCGAAAATGGATTCAGGACGAAAAATTGAGTGAATAGGCAAGTTTTGAAAATTCTGATGAATAGTGATTTTCCCGGTGTTAAAATACTGCGGTATAATTGTACCGATAAGCGTGAAATTTTTATCAGTATCTTTAGGAAACAAAAATATGTCGAGAACGAGAAAAATATGTAGGTCATGAATTTATGGTTGAAATTGAAGATTGGATTAAAGTTAAATCGCGTGTGGGACCCGCTCCACCCAGAGCCACTTAAGTTCCACTCATTTCTCCTCACACTCACGTTCTCTCTCTCTCTTTTCCCCTTCTTCCCGTGAGCCGCGCCCTCCCCTCCATGAAAGACCTCTTCAAGTTCTCTAATCCATAACTCACCCATTTCTCAACCAAAACCATTGAAATTAGTCTTGAAATTAATTGGAAAACCCATTCTAAAGCCATTGGTGATACTCCCATGCCTTGAAATCATATCTTTGTGGAGCTTTTGGCATAGGTCAGTTTCAAAAATTTGGGAAAAAATGGTGTTCATGGAGTCATGTGATCTCTCATTGCTTGGATGAATCTTGGAGGAGTGTCAAGCTTTGGTTGTGAGTATGTTTACATCATTTTATGGTTAATTTTGGTAGATCATAAAATTAGTAGGGTTTTGATGATGTAAGTTGGGTTATGGTAGTTAGGAGCATTAAATGGTATGTCTCCTTTGGAATTAACTGCTTAGGATGATAAATGATGATGATTGATGTAATGAAAATTATTGTGATTTGGAATTTTTAACTAAGGAAGTTTTATGATGAGATTTCAATACTTTGTGAATGGTCATGATGATGGGATTGTGTAATTGAGTTGTGAAGCATTGATATGGGTTAATAATGAGGTTGAAAGACATGTGAAAGTGTTAAATTAAATTGAAAAGTCTTGGGGCATACTACTTGAAGAATTCGAATTATAAGGAAAAGTAAGGAAAAATGATGTAAAAATGGTGTAGTTGAGGTTGAATGATTGAAAATGATGTTTACATGGATGATGGTATAGTGGAATGAGAAGAAAGAATGTGGGATACATGGTGTACGTGGTAATTCGATCTATAAAGGAGATTGAAGTAAAATGGTATGGAAAATATTGTAAAATCAATGGTTGATACCTTGGTGCATAGATGGTTATGATGATGAGTTAATTTAAGGATTAAAATGATTGAGGTATTAGTGATAAATGGAAAAATAGCCTTAGGCTTAAGTGGTTATGTTGGTTAGCATTATTGTGAAGATAATTGATTATATGTAATTGATTGTGAATCATTGTTGTTGATCAATATAGGTTTCCTCGCACGGATGCTATGGAAGCGGATTAAGCTTGGAGCTTACGTGTGGAGCATTGGCTTCGGAGTTGAGGTAAACCTTTGGACTTGGGTTTAGTCCCTTGTGTGCTCCACCACACCTAGTGGAAGACTGTGGTTGGATTTTGTGTCACTGGGCATTGTGTGATTATGTGTTTTCATGCATTATTGCTTGATTGTGTGACATGCTTGAAACATGTTGTGTGTAAATTGTTTGATCTCTGGCCAGTAGATGTGTGTTGGTTTGGACTGGATAATTCCGCTGGGGATTTCAGTCGAGTTTTGCCGTGGGACCGACTCTGGGAGCGGTACCGGGATGATCCAAAGTTGGACTTCCGCTGGGGATTCCGATCGGGTTTTTCCGTGGGGCCGACTCTGGGAGCGGTACCAGGATGATCCAAATGTGGGACTTCCGCTGGATAGGGCTTATGAGGAGTTCCAGTTGGGTTTTGCCATGGGGTCGTCTCAACCATGGGAAAGGCACCAGGAAGATTCTGACTAGTACGATGGGGTCCTTGAACGTAATCCAGTTATGGATGTTCTTGGATTGTGCCCAGTTGTTTGTTATATTGTATGTCATGCATTTTTACATAATGTTATTGTTGCACATTGAGTGAGTCATGGGGTGGAGAAGCCTCTAGGACCCTTGTGTTACTGAGATATATTTGTATATCTCACCCCGCATTTGGGGACATCATTTCAGG
>JAVKPL010007187.1:0-29375 GCA_032173675.1 Gastrolobium villosum | reverse complement strand
GCTAACCAGATCAGCAACATCAGTGGCAGGAGCAGCATCCGTTGTAGGAGCCATAGATGGACCAGCCAGTGCATGAGGTGGTGGAAATTGTGCCATCAAGCTAGCCGTGTCAATCCCTCTATCAAGGCAAAGCTTCTCCATCATACTCATCATGTAATGGTTTTGAACCATCATTTGCTGTTGACGCTGGTCAATAGCATGAAGCAAAAGTGAATCAGCTGTCGGAGGTGCAGAGGAGACTGGTGGTGGAGGTGGAACTGTACCGCCAGATGCTTTCCAAATAGCTTGCCTGCAGGATTCTCTCTGCATATCATTGAAGTGATCCTGAGTCAGATCGTTCTTGATTTTCACATCTCGTGGCTCTTCCTCAGGTATTTCCACGCCTGCCTGTATACAGAGGTGCTCAATCAGCGAGCAATGAGCTAAGCTAATGTCTGATCTGCCCTGAGTAATAATGTAGACTATTCTATCAGACAGAATGGCCCCAATGTGAAGGTTTTTCCCTCCCAAAAGAGTATACAGTAGAACTGCTCTTTCCACATTCACATCACTCAGGTTAGTGGAGGCTATGATGGTAGAGTTGATGAATGAGTGCCAGAAGATTGCTTCCTCATTAAGGTCCAGCCGATCTAATTTTTCAGGTACATCACGCTGACCATGCTTCGGCTTCCAAGCAGAATGAGGCTGAGTGATACCCTCCCGTATTCTCGCAGCAATGGCAGGCATCTCCGCTCTATATACCCCTTCAATAGGCTGCATCCTATTAAATTGGTCTGTAAAATAGCATGACTTTGTGGCATCCCAAGAAGTTTGCAGGAACCTCTCAATCTGAAATGCTGTGAAGGAGACCTCTTTCCCCCTCACCCAACTCTTTCTGGTGCTCTCCACATTGTCTCGGTCTGCATTCTGCATTAGCACAGAATTCCCTCAAAATTGTGCTGCAACTGGCTCTTGGAAAGTGGACCAATTTATTCCAACCTCTCCTCTCAATTGTCAATCTCACTAGACAGTCATCCGCAAGAAACTCACTGATTCTCCTCTCTTGAATAATCTTATTTTTCATGAACCAATTGTAGTACCGGTCCTATGCTTCAGGTGTGGGGAACCAGTTACTATCAAAATCACTGAGGGCAGGGGCCCTAGGTCTTTTAGTGCCAGCTGCACTACTTCCTCCAATCTTCTTACCACCAGCAGCAGTATTTTTCAGACTATAGTATGTGAAATCAAAATTATACTCTCATGGACCAAAATAACATCAATTATCATGTGGTTGTGGCATTTGGTATTCAAGTTATTTCCACCCAATGCATCTAAGCAAATACATGTTTCTTATGAAAGATAAAATCTTAAACACTTGGCATGTATTTGCTATATGATGTATTTTCAAGTATGACAACCATGGATTAGCATATATACACACCTATGAAAGCCATCAAGTATGCACTAGGCAATTCACTTTGATTTTTCCTATGAGACAATTTAACAAACACCTAGCATGCAATTCCAGACTTGTACAACCAAGATAATCATGAAAGATCAAATACCACCAGCATTCATATGACCATGGAAACATAGCAATATCAAACAACCAATGCATTAATAAATCAAGTATCATCAAATTTAACTTGTCACCAGCCATTGAATGCAAAAGAATGAATTTGAGAAACCTTATCACTTGGAATAAAAACCCCACAATTTTGTGACCTCCGGTGGTGTAGTGGTGCTGAGAAGTGGTGGTTAACGGTGGTTATGGGTTTTTCACGGTTTGTGAAATGATGAAGAATGGTGGCTATGGAGGATTGAGGGAGTGAGGTTGGTGTGGCATGGTGGTGGTGCGATTGAAGAGAGGAGAGGGAGAAAGAAAGAGGTGAGATGAGTGAAGAGAGGAAGGTGGTGATGTGAGGCGGTGGCTTTGATGAGTGAAGAGGGAGAGGGAGAATGAGTAAAGTGGCGGTGGCGGTGGAGTGAAAAAAGAATTAGGTTTTTTTTTGTGTGAGGGAGACTTTTTAAAAAAAACTGATTTGGATCCCGCGCTCTCAGCGTGAATCTCACGCTGGGAGCGCGGAAGCTTTTCTGTAGTGCCGCGCTGGCAGCGTCAAAATGACGCTTTCAGCGCGGGACTCACTGCCATTTTTTCTGATCCACGCTGCTAGCGCCACCTCCACGCTACGGGCGTGGTACCCACGCTGGGAATATGGACCGTCCTGCCCATTTTGGCTTTATGGCGCTGATAGCGCGATAATCACGCTTTCAGCGCAGGACTCACTGCTATTTTTTTCTGATCCACGCTGCTAGCGTGGACTAGCAAACTCATCTGTTTAACTTTTTTAGCACTTATCAACACATAAAATTAAAAACAAGTATCTAAACTAAGAAATTGACTAATTATCCACTGGGTTGCCTCCCAGCAAGCGCTTGTTTAACGTCACGAGCCTGACAGTAATCATTTAAGATTCGGGTGAAGACAAAGGGACAGAAATTGTGTCCCTATAGATATCGCCACCATGATAAACCTTCAACCGACACCCATTGACCTTGAAAGGTCTTTCAGTATTAAGAGGGGAAATCTCAACTGTTCCATATGGAAATACCTTTTTAACAACAAAAGGACCAGACCAACGAGACTTCAGCTTACCTGGAAACAACCTCAGCCGAGAGTTGTATAACAGTACCTGTTTCCCTGGCTCAAACTCTTTTGGCTGAATCCTTTTATCATGCCATATCTTTGTCTTTTCTTTATAAATTCTGGCATTCTCATAAGCTACCAGCCTGAACTCATCCAACTCGTTCAATTGCAGCAATCTCTTAGCATTAGCTTTCGATGGTTCAAAATTTAAAAATTTAGTTGCCCACAAAGCCCTATGCTCTAATTCTACGGGAAGATGACAGGACTTACCATATACCAATTGGAATGGTGACATATCTATTGGTGTTTTGAATGCAGTCCTATATGCCCAGAGTGAATCATCCAGTTTCTTAACCCAATCCTTTCTTGAGTTGCTCACTGTCTTTTCTAGAATCATCTTCAGCTCTCTATTAGAGATTTCAACTTGTCCGCTGGTCTGAGGATGGTATGGTGTTGCCACCTTGTGAGTAACACCATACTTTATAAGCAAACTTTCAAATTGCTTATTGCAGAAGTGGGTTCCTCCATCACTAATGATTGCACGAGGAACCCCAAATTGGGTGAAAATATTCTTTCTTAAGAAAGAAACTACCACCTTTGCATCATTTGTGGGTAATGCAACTGTTTCTACCAACTTGGACACATAGTCCACAGCCACCAAGATATACTGATTCAAGTATGACTTAGGGAATGGTCCCATGAAGTCAATTCCCCAAACATCAAAAAGCTCTACTTTCAGTATACAGTTGAGGGGCATCTCATCCTTTCGTGAAATGTTTCCCGTTCTCTGACACTTGTCACACTTCTCCATAAAGTTCTGCGCATCTTTAAAGATTGTTGGCCAATAATAGCCACTCTACAATACCTTTTGCGCAATCCGGTTAGCTCCAAAATGACCTCCGTAATCAGATGTGTGGCAATGCCATAGAATATCCGGCATCTCAAATTCAGCTACACACCTGCGAATAATACCATCAGCACATTGAAAATATAAAAATGGATTATCCCAATGGTACCTTCGTGCATCATGTAGCATCTTTTTCTTTTGTTGCCAAGTAAGATCATCTAGAATTGAACTAGCAGCTTTGTAGTTTGCAAAATTCGGAAACCATGGATGCATTATTATTGCCATCACTTGTTCATCGGGGAAGAACTCATTAACCTCAATTTCAGGTCCTTCTTGTAGTTGCTTATTTTGAATCCTTGACAAATGATCAACAACTTTATTCTCCACTCCTATTTTATCACTGATTTCCAAATCAAACTCCTGAAACAAAAGCACCCATCGCAGCAATCGTGGCTTTGCATCTTGCTTGCTCATCAAATACTTAATAGCAGCATGGTCAGTAAATACAATAACTTTAGAGCCTATCAAATAAGATTTAAATTTATCCAATGCATAAACTACTGCAAGCATTTCTTTTTCAGTAGTGGCATAATTTGCTTGTGCCTCATTAAAGACTTTGCTTGCATAGTAAATAACATGTAACAATTTGTCCTTACGTTGACCAAGGACTGCACCCATGGCGTATGCGCTCGCATCACACATGAGTTCAAATGGAAGACTCCAATCTGGTGTCGTCAGAACAGGTGCTGTGGTTAGCTTTTCTTTCAACACATTAAATGCATTGAGACAAGCTTCATCAAATGAAAAATCCTTGTCCTTCACCAACAGCTGGCTAAGAGGCTTTGCAATTTTCGAAAAATCCTTGATGAATATTCGATAAAAACCTACATGGCCTAAAAAACTTCGCACACCATTAATATTAACGGGAGGGGGAAGTTTCTCAATTAGCATTAACTTAGCCTTATCAACTTCAATGTCCTGTTTGGAAATCTTATGGCCCAATACTATGCCATCTTGTACCATGAAATGGCACTTTTCCCAATTTAGCACTAAATTAGTTTCCTGGCATCTCTTCAAGACCTCAGCTAAATTAACTAAGCATGAATCAAAATAGGAACCAAATACAGAAAAATCATCCATAAAAACCTCAAAATATTTTTCTACCATATCAGAAAAGATAGAAAGCATACACCTTTGAAATGTCGCGGGTGCATTGCAGAGGCCAAATGGCATCCTTCTGTAAGCAAAAACTCCAAATGGGCTTGTGAATGCTATCTTTTCCTGATCCTTTGGTGCTACTGGAATTTGGTTGTAGCTGGAATATCCATCCAAGAAGCAATAAAAAGCATGACCAGCTAGCCTTTCCAGCATTTGACCAATAAATGGAAGAGGAAAATGATCCTTCCTGGTGGCTGAATTTAGCCTCCTCTAATCAACACACATCCTCCAACCCGTGATAGTCCTTGTGGGAATCAACTCATTCTTTTCATTTTTCATGACAGTTAAACCTCCTTTTTTTGGGACTGTCTGTACTGGACTTACCCATGCAGTGTCAGAGATGGGGTAAATCATTCCAGCATCCATGAGTTTCATCACCTCCTTTCGAACTACTTCATTCATTGTTGGGTTTAATCTTCTCTGAGGCTGCCTCACTGGTTTGATATTGTCCTCCATTAAAATCTTGTGAGTACAGAAGGAAGGCTAAATTAGGTGAGAAGATTAATTTTGAGCTAAGTCACTTTCGGGAAAAAAAGTTCAAATATTTAAGGTTTTAGGACGAATTCACAATGATGCAAAATTTAGCAAGACCTTAATTAATTATGTGTAACACATCCCACCTAAACCCTATGAACTCAAAAACCTTAACCAAGTGACTTTTGTGGTTGGATTGTAAAAGAGAGGGAAGCTAGGGGCAAAACTATCTTTTTGCTAGGGGAGATATTCTAAATTCCCAATTTCTCTCCCCTTTTCCTCATTCTCTCATTCCCTTCCATGGTGTTTTCCCCCTCAAAGCACCAAGTTTTCTTTTTCTTCCCTTTTCCATTTGAGAGACCAAGAGAGGGCGGGCGAGAGCCATCACTTTCATCCTCTCCATTTCTCCTCACCATTGTAACCCTTAGAAACTAAAGAAACCATCAGGAAAACTCACCCTTTCCCTTGTGTTTGGGGTGCTACATAGTACTGGAACAAGGAGAGAGTTCTCTCACTTTTGGGACATGGAAATCTTCCATTTTCTTATCATTAGGGTATTGGAGGTGTGGAAGTATACTTTTCTCTTGGGTTTTTTTGAAATTATAGTTTGAGATTTTGTAGATTTGGGGGTTTTGGTACTATGAGGTGTATCTGTGTTGAAGCTAATGTCTTAATCTTATGCATGTGGTGTAGGAGTATCAAAGGTAGTGGTGATTTTGTGTTGGAATCGCTATTGGAGCCAACATTGGGCTAGGGTTCTGATTTTGGCATTTCAAGATTTGGGATTAAGTGCTCATTCCTTGTGTGTTGATGAGTTGATACATGAATTTGATAAATTCATGGATGAAATATATTGTTGATTGAGTTGATTGCTTATAATAGATGTTGTTTGGTGACCTTGTGTAATTATTACTTTGGCTGAAACAGAGGAAGAGTTTTGGAATCAATCATAGGAGTGGTAAATTCTCAGACCATTAGATTAGTCTCACTTGGTGTTCCACCACACTCTTTGGGAGTATTAGCTAATTAGATGAATGATTGGTTGTTGTTAGAACAATGGTATAATTGCATTCGTATAGGATTATTATGCATTAGTGTAAGGACCGATGAACAAGCACTAATGGCTTGATTGTATGATTAATGTATGGACTAATATGCAATTGGGTGTTTAATATGATGTGCTTGGTTGTTTTAGCCATTATTTTGTGAGATGATTGAGTATGTTCTTTGATTAGTAGAATATGTGTGTGAACTTCCCTTTGGGGATGTTTCCTAATAGGTATGACTCATGGAAGCTCTACACAGATACTCACTTTGAGATACGATTCATTGAGGGGTCCTAGTGTATCGGGCACATATATAGGTTTAATCAATTCATTATTGCCTCTATTTATATGCTTTGTATTATGCCATGTGTTTTAACCTTTCATGCAGGAAACTGAACTCAAGGGTGAAGAGATCCTCCAAGGACCCTAAGTGAGTATATACTCAAAATTGGGACCTTTTAGTGGTGAAGGAGCGCGCTAAAACACGTTTACAAGTGCTAAAATGCTCAAAAGAGCAAAAAAGCTCGAGATGAGCGCGCTATTGGACTATAAAGTGCACTCTAAGGGCGCTAAAGTGCAATAATTAGGTAGTACGATACCTTTTGCGTGCGCTAAACCGCGCTGCAGGGTGCTTTAGAATTTTGTTTTTGGAGTTTTCCCACTTCAATTACACCTCTAATCTTATGTGAATCACTTGGCATGAGGGTGGGACCATAGGTAGGACCTTCCCAATGAAATTAATCTGCATAACTTAGGGTTGGAGGTCAAGTGTTTGATGAAACAACATATTCTTGTAAAAAGGAAAAGTTTACTCACATTTGTTCTAATGTTATCAATTATTTGAAATAACTAAGGGAAGCATTATGCTTAAGGATTAACCAAATTCCTGTTAACTATTAATTAGTTGCGCTTAATGCCATAAATGAGTTAATACAGCGGGTGCACACGATGCGTTACATCTAACTTCCTTTTAGGGTGTAAATATTGATATATTAGTATAAAAGTCCGTAACTATATGTAATGTTTGTGACTTTTGGCTTCTAAGCCATTGACTTTATCTGCATCCTTAGAATTTATCATTGTAGGTCGCAAATGCTAGATGACTACGACTTATGGTGTTACAAAATTATTCTTTAGACTATGCTTTTATCTCTTTATTTTAAATTTACATAAAGAAAATAAATTTTAAATGAAGTACGTAATCCAGTATACTCTATAAACGAGTTATAGATAATGTTACAATTTGCAAAAAATAAAATAAAATTGTAATACTCGATTCACCTCCTTTTTTGAGTATAGAAGCCATATCCCTAAAATATTTGAATGTTTATTTGGATTACCCAATTACAATAAAAACATGGTGCTGAAATAAGGTCTACAACAAAAATAATAATAAAAAGGAGTATACTTTTCTCCCAAAAAAAGGAGTCTACAATTCAGAGAAAAGACAAAAATATTCATTTTCATATTCAAATTTAGACACACATAACCAATACAAATTATTTAAGAATGATCATCATTTTTTTCTTCTGCTTCGAAACATGACTACGTCAAAATCTTAATTATTCATTGATAAATAATGATTAGCAATTAAGAATGACATTTCCTCAAAATATATATATATATATATATATATATATATATATATAATGAATACGTTCATCTAACGACTATAGTTTATTAAGTTATACCAATTAATTAAGGGGAAATGTTTGTCTTTTTAAATGACACAACTCATGTCATTTCAATCTCACAAAGAGGTGGGACCCACATCTTTATATTTTTTTGTTCACTCTTTCCTCTTCTATCTATCACTTTTTCTCACTTAAAATGACACAACTTTACTTCCTTTAAAATGATACACATTTTTTTCATTAATTAATTATTAATTTCAAATCAATGACATTCATTAGATAGACGGAAATCAATAGTTAAGATTGGGAGTAAGGCTTCTAAAATTTATATTGGAGTCAAAAGATCTCTCCCAATATAAAAGGGCCGACCCAGTTCAAATACCCACTTCGTGAGTGTCTGGGGAAGGGAATACTCTAAGCAACCTTTCCCCTGCTTTTTGCAGAGAGGCTGATTCGAACCCGCGACCTGACACACCACGGCAAGCAAGCTTACCACTGAGTCAAGTCGGCCCTTCAAAAGATCTCTCCCAATATATATATATATATATATATATATATATATATATATATATATATATGGGAAAATATACTCTTGTGTTGTAGGAGAGAATTTTTCTCTCCTACGCATACATCGATTTTCGAATTATTTTTTTATTCATTTTATCTTTTTCTATAGTGGATGGGTTTGCTTGAGATAAGTTTATCTCCGGCAACCCCAAAATTACGTCGTTTTGTTTATTTATTTCCTTATATTAATTTATTCACATTTGAATGGTTATGATTTCCTTTTTCTCTCTCTTCCTTTATCACCGTTGATCCATCTTTATACGGTTATGATTTAGTAGCTTGAGATAACATTATCTCAAGTAGCTTGAGGAACGATAAGCATATATATATATATGGGAAAACTTTACTTTCACCCATTGTGGTTTGTATTTGTATCATTTAGCACCTTGTGGTTTAAAAATTATCATTTATACCCATTGTGGTTTCATTATGTGTCATCTAACCCCCTAAATGACTAAAATACCCTGATAATATAAAATATCAAAAATATTCTTAATAAATAAAATATTAAATTGAAAATAAATATCAAAATTATCCCTTATTAAAATTAAAAACCTAATACCATTTCTCTTTTCTAATTCCGCAGAAGGACGTACGTCTCTGTTCTTATTTCTCGCCAAATTTTTTGTTCCCTGCAATGATAATTTTTGTTTTTAAAACTTCTCACTTGCCAAAGCCTTTATGTGTTGAGGCACACATGCATCACTTTGATAAATTGAGTGCAAGGCCTGGGTATCTATCTGATTACCTCATCAACATTCCACTGCAGCATATAGTTGATGATTGGAGGAAAAAAAGTAATATGTATGAATGGCCTTATCAATATTTTGGATCTGGATAGTTAATATCATGCATGAATGACCATGGTCCTTTCTTCACATTTGCCTTGTCACAGCAAGGAGCTCTTCCCATTTCTCGCTCTATGGATAACTATGATCTCTCTGCGTATTGGAATTCTGAACTCTCACTTTCTAAAATGAAACTTTGGTGCGGACTGCTTGTGTTGTGCCTTATAATAACAAATATGGTTTTTGAGCAGTTAATAAATTGTTATTTTATTATTTCAGAGTGATGGAGAGATGAAATACTGAAATAATAGCATGGATAGGACGTCTACATACAATTTAATTTAATTTAATTTAATTTAATTAGGGTTTTAATTTTAATTAGGGATAATTTTGATATTTTTTAATTTAATATTTAGTTTATTAAGCGTATTTTTAATATTTTATATTATGAGGATATTTTAGTCATTCAAGGGGTTAAATGACACATAGTGCAACCACAAGGGATATAAGTGATGATTTTTAAACCACATGGTGCTAAATGATATACACACAAACCACAATGGGTGAAAGTAAAGTTTTCCCTATATATATATATATATAGGTAAAATTATTTCTGCAGCCGCTTTACGTACAGCAACAACATGTGCATGGTTATGATTCCCCACTTTTAATACTTTCATCCTTTGTATGGTTATGATTTCCTACATTTAATGCTTTCAAGTATATATATGGCAAGTTTTTGATTGCTGCACATATAGCAACTTCAGAAATGTAAACCCCATATATATATATATATATATATATATATATATACATATACATATATATATTACACTAGTGAAAGAATAAGAAGTTTTATATCAAATATTGATCATGGATTTGCTCGAATCTAACGTCTCTCATATATAATAAATCATAGCCACTAGATATAAATAGGATTAATGATCATAATTGAGAGTAACTTACACCGGTAAACAAATGATCGTGATCCTCTATATATATATATATATATATATATATATATATATATGGGGTAAATATTTCTACAGCCACTTTAGATAAGCTTATCTACAGCTAGCCCCAAAACTACGTCGTTTTAATAAATAAGGGGTGTTTATGTAATTTTAGGTGAATTAATGAAGGGTGTTTTGGTAAAATGTACATGATAGAAAAATAAATAAAATTACAATAACACCCTTCATTAATTTACCTAAAATTACATAAACACCCTTCATTAATCAAAACGATAATTTTGGGGCTAGCTGTAGATAAGCTTATCTAAAGTGGCTATAGAAATGTTTTTCCTATATATATATATATATATATATATATATATATATATATATATATATATATATATATATATGGGAAAAGTATTTCTCCAGTCATCGGAGGTAAAGTTATCTCCAGTGAATCCAACACAACATCGTTTTGGGAATATAAGATTAAAAAATTATAATGATAAAGACTAACATAATCCTGCAATATATTATAATTATAAAAATGCCTTGATTTCCGCCCAAAACGACGTCGTTTTAGGCTCACCGGAGATAACTTATCACCGTTTACTGGAGAAATCCTTCACCATATATATATATATATATGTAATATATATACATACATATATATATATATATAAATATATATATATATAAATATATATATATAAATATATATATATACGCTGTTGTACGTACAACAATCAAATACTTGCCATATACATACGTGACAACATTATATGCGGGGAATCATAATCATATAAAAGATGAAAGCATTAAATGTGGGGAATCATAACCATACATCTGTCGTTACTGTACGTAAAGCGGCTGCAGAAATGTTATATATATATATATATATGTATATATATAGAGAGAGAAAAAAATGTGTATCATTTTAAAGGATGTAAATTTATATCATTTTAATTGAGAGAAAGACAGATAAAGGAGTAGAGAGAGTGGACAGAAAAAATAAAGATGTGGGTCCCAACTCTTAGTGAGAGTGAAATGATATAAGTTGTGTTATTTAAAAGGATAAACACGTAAAAGGATAACACTTATTTTACCGAAAAAAAGAGACACACTTTTCTATATATATATATATATATATATATATACACATGAGGTAGGATCCTTTGACACAAGTGTCAAATTTCAAGTTTGACACCTTATCTGAGAGCCATTAGATCAACGGATCTGATTTGTAAGCATGTGACACCGTTGATCTTTTTTGATGTAACGGCTCTCAAATGAGGTTTCGAAGGATCCTACCTCACATATATATATATATATATATATATATAGGGGTTTATATTTTTACAGCTGCTGTACGTGCAGCAATCAAATACTTACCATATATATACTTGAATGCATTAAATGCGGGGAATCATAACCATACAAATGATGAAAACATTAAATGTGGGGAATCATAACCATACACCTGACGTTGCTGTACGTAAATCGGTTGCAGAAATAATTTTACCACACACACACACAAACACACACACAAACACATATATATATAGGGAAAACATTTTCACATATTGCATGAGAATTCAATTATCATGTTATGACCCTTGGATTTGCGTGTAAAGTTTTTCTTTTCTTTTTCATTTTTTAATAAATGTGGGATCCACCACTAGTTGAGTCACAACATGAGAATTGAATTCTCATGCAATATGAGAAAATCAAATCCCATATATATATATATGGGTAAAATAGTCTCATGTTATAGGACACTACTATCTTATGTCATAGACACTTCGATAATTGTGCTGCAATAGTGTCCTATCTTATGTCATAGACACTTCGATAATTATGCTGCAATTTTTTATTTTTTATTTTTAGTGGTGGCCCCAATTCCCACCACTTTATGTCTCAGCATAAGAGTAGATACGCCCTATATATATATATATATATATATATATATATATATATATATATATATATATATATATATATATATATATATGGGGTTTGTTTTTCTCATGTTGCATGAGAAAATAAATCATTCCTATACTCATCATAAAAAGGTGTGCTACTCATTTTTTATTTTTTTTAAATAGGTAGGTCCCACACTTCATGTATCTATGACATGAGATTGTAATTCTCCTACGACATAAGATTTATTTTTCCCTATATATATTTATAGGGAAAATATTTTCTCATGTTGCATGAGAATTTAATTTTCATGTTGTGACTCTTCGATTTACGTGTAAAGTTTTTTTTTTTAATAAGTGTGAGACCCACCACTAGTTGAGTCATAACATGAGAATTGAATTCTCATGCAACATGAGAAAATCAAATCCCATATATATATATATATATATATATATATATATAAGGTAAAGTGTGTGTCATTTCAAAGGATGTAAAGTTGTGTCATTTTAAGAGAGAGAAAGAGATAGATAAAGGTGGAGAGAGAGAGTTGACAAAAAAAATAAAGGTGCGGGTTCCACCTCTTTGTGAGAGTGAAAGGATATAAGTTGTGTCATTTAAAATGATAAACATTTTTCCCATATATATATATATATATATATATATGGTTCTGAGTGTACAGTGACTGGATGTAAAAATTGGTTCAGTGCACTATGTTCTCCCGCGAGAACACAGTTATAATAAAATTATAACTGTTCCGGGTTTATACATCCGGGTATCGATAGTCAAGGAGAAGAGCTGATAGAACTCAGAGGGGGTTTTACTCGGAAGAGAAGCCTGACAAAATATGATAAGCTAAAGTGGGCCCTACCACGATTACATGATGGGGTTTCTTAACTACCCACGTTCACAATAACCACATATGGAAGGGTCGATTACATGATGAGGTTCCTTAATTACCCACGATCACAATAACCACCTATGGAAGGGCTATATATACCAAAGACCATAATTAAGAAAAGGACAGATTAGAACCATACAATAACCATACTAATGTTCATACAGAACATTTGGCGCCGTTTGTGGGAATAGGTAAAAAGATTCCTACGCATTTTCTTGAGTCATGGCAAGCAACTACCATGATGAGGGAGCGGAAGACGACGGAGGATACCTAGGAGAGGAAGATTCTTTTCGATCTAGTGGAAGGACTCGATCTCTAGACACCATTGGAGAAGCTTTAATTCAGTTAATTGAGGATATCAGGAATAGGCAACAGCCAGAATGAGGGCAAAGGAGACGGGGAGTAGAGGAAAGGCATCCTGCAGAGATTGAGCAATAATCACTCAACAGAGGAGGAGATTCTTTGTCTCCTCTTCCTAGCTATATTCCTTTATCACCTCCAACAATGAGGGGGAATAGAAGAAACGAAGGGAGGAGAGGAAAACAATGTCAAGAGTCAAGGAGTTCTCCAGAAAGGGGAGGCTATCAAGGCGGAGGATGAGGAACAAATCCGCGGGTAAGAGGAAGGATACCTGAGGATTATGCCCGGAGAATGGGCCGAGCTAGGCAATATCAGAATCGAGAAGATGAACAGGTGGAAGAAGAGGTGATGTGAGAGGAAGAAAAGTATTTGGGAGCCCGTCAAGATTATACTTGGCGAGACGAATGAGAGGTAAACAGAGGGCGATATGAAGAAACTTATCGAAGGAGGAGTCCGGAAGGAGGAAGAAGTAATGGCAATCGTAGAGGTGAAATTCCACGAGACGATACCGAGTATCATTACTGGGCTAGAGATCAAGGTCAAGGAGATAAAAGGCGACATGAGAATCATAACCCTAGGAATTGGGATAATCAGCATTACGGACCAGGATAGACAGAAGGCTTGGGTCCTCATTATGGCAATAGACAAATGACCAATAGGGAGCAAGATGTACCCGTTTGGAATAGACAAATCGGAGGAGCTCAACAGGGGATCCCGGCGCCCCCCATTAATCAGGGACCATCTGGAACTCCTTTGTCGGGGAGGCTTAGAGCAAAACCAATCCCAGTTTGGTTTAAGCAACCAAGCGACATGAAAGCGTATGATGGAAGTTCAGACCCAAAGGAGTTCGTGACAATATTACGGGCAACAATTTCCTTTTGTGGCAAATCAAATTTTTTGTTGTGTCGAACATTTCTTGTGTTTTTGAGAAAAAAAAGCTTTTGAGTGGTTTACGGATTTATCAGATAATTCCATCGAAAGTTGGGTGGACTTATCACAACGGTTTGTGCAACAGTTTGCTCTTTGCGGACCCCAGCCTAAAATAATGCATAATTAGTGGGCAGTAAGACAAAAGCCCGGAGAAAAGTTGCGAGATTATTATGAACGTTTTCAGGCAGAAGCAAGACAAGTTAAGGGTCTAGAAAATCAGACGTATCTGTTGTTGTTTACTACTGGATCACAACCCGGAAGGATTGCCAATTCATTAGCCAAAAAGTCTCCAGTTACAAAGGAAGATTTGCTAGAAAGAATCATAAAGTATATTGATTTGGAAGAATTTACATCTTCTCAAAAGCAAATTGAGCAAGGTTTTCGGGAAGTAAGTCAAGATCGGAGGCCGGAAAGACCAGCCGGAAGAGGGCAGTTTGAAGAACGACGACCTCGTCTGGTCGGAGAAGGATTCAGAGAAGCATATCGGAGGGAGTTCACACCTTTCAACAAGCCTAGTATAACACCTCATAAATTCAAATGTGAAGTTAATTGATAAAATGTGGGTTAAAAGGGAAGGATTAGTGAAAATCCTGAAATTGGGGTCAAAATGAGTATCAAGGGCAAAATAGTAAATTACCAAAAACGCAAACCGAGGCATGAAAAATGGAGTTAGGGATCTCAAATGATAAAAATAATGCCGGATATGGACTCAGGGCGAAAAATTAAGTGAATAGGCAAGTTTGCGAAAAATTGATGAATAGTGATTATCTAGTGTAAAATACTGCGGTATGAGTGTACCGATAAGTGTGAAATTTTTATCAATATCTTTAGGAAAGAAAAATATGTCATGAACCAGAAAAATAAGTAGATTGGGAGTATGTGATCAGAATTAGTGATTGGATTAAAGTTAAATCGGGTGTGGGACCCGCGGGACCAGGGTCCACTTAAGTCCACACTCCCCCACGCCTTTCTTCTTCTCCTTTTCTTTCCCTGGCCGTGAGCCTTCCTCCCCAATTTCACCATGAACCCATTCTTCCTCCTTCCACCATTTGAGCTATCCTCCACCAAATCCTTTGATTTTGGTGTTGAAATTTATTGTAAAGCACCTTCTAAAGCCATTGGTGGTACTCCCAAGCCTCGAAATCATCTCTTTGGGGCGCTATTGAGCAAGGTCAGATTCGAAATATTGGGGGTTTTGGGTGTTCTTGGAGCCATTGGACTTCTCCTTGCTTGGATGAACCTTGGAGGAGTGTCTAGCATTGATTGTGAGTATATTTGTAGTATTTTTATGGTTGATTTTGTAGATCCAAAAATATGAACTCTAAGCCTTTAATCTTAGATGTGTAGTGATAGAGAGCTTAAATGGAAAAATGGTATTAGATGAAAATGTCTTAGAATGATGTATTGGAGCTTGAAATGCAATAAAAACTATTGGTGAAAAATGCTCATAACTTAGGATTTTTGAATGATGTCTAAGATTTGTGAAAATTGAATTGTGTAAGAAATGGATTGATGAGTTGTTGCATGATGTGTTAATATGATTATATGATGAATGAAAGTGTTAAATTGAATTGAAAAAGCCTTGGGGCGTACTTTTTGAAGAATCCGAATTATGAAGAAAAGTGAGGAAAAATGGTGCAAAAATGATGTAGTTGAGGTTGAATGATTGAAAATGATGTTTAAATGGATGATGGTATAGTGTGATATAGTGGAATGAGAAGAAAGAATGTGTGATTCATGATGTATTTGGTAATTTGATCTATAAAAGAGATTGAAGTAAAATGGTATGGAAAAATAGCCTTAGGCTTAAGTGGTTATGTTGATTAGCATTGTTGTGATGATAATTGACTATATGTGATTGATGGTGGATCATTGTTGTTGATCAATATAGGCTGCCTCTCTTGGACGCTATGGGAGCGGATTAAGCTTGGAGCTTACGTATGGAGCATTGGCTCGGTGTTGAGGTAACCTTTGGAACTGGGGTTTAGTCCCTTGTGTGCTCCACCACACCTAGTGGAAGGTTGTGGTTGGATTTTGTGTCATTGGACATTGTGTGATTATGTGTTTCATGCTTTATTGCTTGATATATGTGAAATTGTTTGGTCACTGGCCAGTTGACGTGTGTTGGTTTGGACATCCGCTGGATAATTCCGCTGGGAATTCCAGTTGGGTTTTGCCGTGGGGTCGACTCTGGGAGCGACACCAGGATGATCCAAACGTGGGACTTCCGCTGGATAGGGCTCATGAGGAGTTCCAGTTGGGTTTTGCCATGGAGTCTTCTCAACCATGGGAGAGGCGCCAGGAAGGTCTCGGGAGTTATAAGATGGAGTCCTTGAACGTAATCCAATTGTGGATGTTCTCGGTTTGTCTCCAGTTGTTTGTGATATTGTATGTCATGCATTTTACATAAATGTCATTGTTGCACATTGAGTGAGCCATGGGGTGGAGAAGCCTCCAGGGCCCTTGGTTTACTGAGATATATTTGTATATCTCACCCCGTGTTTGGGGGCATCATTTCAGGTTAGGTTGAGCCTGTAGGAGTGGAGCATGAAAGTAAACTGGCCTTTGAAGGCCGATGCATGTAAGGTGTAAAAAAAAAAATTTTACTGCGGAACATACATGCACTCATAGGTTCATGCTTTAAGACAGCATGATGTTACCTTGTTTTGGCCTGATCAGTCAGGGAGATCAGATGTCAGGCTTGAAGGGTTCAAACCCTCTAATGGTGATCCACACCACCGTTCGTCTATGATGCAAGAACTCTTTCTTGAAAGCCACCAGATGAACACCACAATGAGGCTTGCTATGCGCACAAGTGGTGAAGGTGGAGGCCAGGTATCCTGTTTGGAAAGGTGTACTGAGCTACCCTACAGGATGGTGCATAGATGGAGGAGAGTTAGCTAGGTTTTTTCAATGAAACCTAAGGTGAGGAACATGTCATATTTATGCGCACCCTTTGGAGAGGATGAGGGAATTCAATCATTCAAAATGAAAACAAACTTTCAAATTTCTTTAAAAGTTGCGCATGAAACAGTGTGATAAGGTGGAGCTGTTGCAAAACTAACTTTGCCAACAGCCTCCAATCTTATCCACATGAATTTAAATTCAAATTAATTTAAACTTAAATTCATAAACTATCATATAGTATATAGTTCTCATGCGCATAATTCAGCCCTAGAAAGGGTCCAAATACATTGAGTAGTTGCATTCAAAATTTGAATCAACTCACCCACTGATTCCCTCAACCACCAAATCTGAATGGAGGTTTGTTTTAAGTGATAAGATAACACTCTTATCACCTAAAAGTTGCGCACCAAACAGCCTAAGGAGAGCCTCCAAAGATGCTTCTTCATCCAAGGAATATGCTCCAATAAGATCCTGTCTTATGCTTTTGTTATGAAACAACTTTTCAAAACCAATTCAAATTTGAATTCAAACACTTGAATTCAAACGTTCAAACATTCAAAATTCAAAATTCAAAATTTGAAATTTCAAATTCAAAATTCGAATTTCAAAATTCAAATTCAAATTCAAATTTCAAAATTCAAATTTCAAATTTCAAATTTCAAATTCAAAATTCGAATTTCGAAATTCAAATTCTAAATTCAAATTTCAAAATTCAAATTTCAAATTCAAAATTCGAAATTCAAATATTTGATTATTAATTTAACTAATTAAATTAATTAGTAATGGCTTGGACTATCCAAGCCCATTACTAAACTCCATGCACCACCCACCCATTTAGGTGGGCTTCCAAACAGCTTCTTGGGCTAATAACATTATTAGGCCCAATACCTTTAAAGCTAGTCCATCATGACTACAAGGTGTTAGTGTGTGACCCATTAGGTCCAACTTAGCTTCTGACATAACTGGGCTTGGGCCCAACAAGCCCACAACCCAATTAATGACAACACAGAGCACTAGCAATGCTTTGTTGCCCCAGAACTAGTCAGATTAATGACTTGATCAACCTATTGCACATATTTGGTTACCGTATATATTTCCCTTCGTCTCGGTTATCTTCCCATTAACCTAGGGTAAGGAAATGTATCAACCCCTGCGGTTTAGGGTAAGCTTTATTCGAAATAGGGAATCTTCAATTTACTGACTCTAAAGGCAGATCATCTCATGATCTCTTTTACTATGCATAGATTCCCGAGTCCCTGTAAATGTCATCCCGATTTCTCCGGTTTACAGATAACCTAATCTCTCACAGAGATTTGACGAATTCCTTCAGCTTATTACCCTAGCCCTGTGCCCTTTAAGGACACGCCCAACAGTATACCTATGAGTCTCCATGTTTCAGGCAGACGAGGTATACAATCAAAACATGCCTTCAAGAACACAGTCTAGGTAATAACTTCTGGTCTAAGGAAAGACACACCCAAACATAAAGAGATTACTCTAATGACACTATCTGTGAGATTTCCTCATAGAGTCTCTTTTTGGGTCTGTTCAGTGCGAGCTATACTCTTATAGGTCCACCCACGACTTTAGCTAAGATATCTCCATATCTGCAGCTCATGAGGTCTTTACCTTGTATCCATATACAAGTAGATAAGTTGTACTAGTCTTTACTCGAGATCATTGATCCCCAAACTCAGTGTCTCTAGACTAGGAACATATAATTAGGAATAGACATGCAATATCCTTGAATCCTCATGATCGTGATCTCATCACAGATACTCAAGAGATACTTGTTCTATTCCAAGGGGTTTATCCAGTTCATTCATATAATATTAACAGTAATATCGAGACACAATATGAAACTGAATAAATAGTGCTTACATTTATTTGCGACAAATAAAGTTCTACATCTAGTGTCCTTTATTTAATCAAAAGATTGTCTCTAGGACACCCATATGCTAACAAGCTCCCACTTGGCCTAGAGCCAATCAGACCTAAGTCGTATGCCCAAAGCCTCATAATGACTATCATGTTTTCTCTGAGAAACAGCCTTTGTCAGAGAATCGGCCAGGTTATCGTCTGTGGGAACATAATCCATTTTTACATCATTCCTATCAATGATTTCTCTAATCAAATGATATCTGCGGAGCACGTGTTTAGATCTTTGATGAGACCTAGGTTCCTTTGACTGCTCAATGGCCCCAGTGTTGTCGCAAAGCAACTGTATGGGCTCATCCACGCTTGGAACCACCCTTAGTTCATTTACGAACTTCTTGATCCACACTGCCTCCTTAGCTGCTTCTGAAGCAGCTATGTATTCAGCCTCTGTCGTTGAGTCTGCTGTTGTCTCCTGCTTGGAACTTTTCCAAGACACTGCCCCACCATTTAAGGTGAATACGAACTCTGACTGTGACTTGCAGTCATCTTTGTCACTCTGAAAGCTGGCATCAGTGAACCCTTTCACTGTTAACTCATTAACCCCACCATAGACCAGAAACGCATCCTTAGTTCTTCTTAAGTATTTAAGGATGGTTTTGACTGCCGTCCAGTGACCCTCTCCAGGGTCTGACTGGTATCTGCTCGTAATGCTTAAAGCATATGAGACATCTGGTCTCGTACATATCATGGCATACATGATGGATCCAATAGCCGAAGCGTATGGAATTCCACTCATGCGATCCTTCTCAGGCTGTGACTTAGGACACATAGCCCTTGATAGGTGTACCCCATGACTGACAGGAAGAAAACCCCTTTTCGACCCTTCCATGCTAAACCTCTTTAGCATCTTGTCAAAGTACGTGGATTGAGATAAACCCAGCAGCCTCTTGGATCTATCTCTATAGATCTTTATACCGAGTATAAAGGCTGCCTCTCCCAAATCCTTCATGGTAAAGTTTTCTGAAAGCCACTCTTTCGTTATTTTTAATGTGGGGATGTCATTTCCTATTAGCAATATGTCATCTACATAAAGCACTAGGAAGACGACATTACTCCCACTTACCTTTCTGTAAACACAAGGTTCATCCTCGTTCTTGATAAAACCGTTACTCTTAACGACTTCATCAAAACGTATATTCCAACTCCTTGATGCTTGCTTTAGCCCATATATTGACCTTTGTAGTTTGCATACCATATGCTCCTGATCTTTGTTTTCAAAGCCTTCAGGTTGTATCATGTACACTTCCTCCTTCAAGAACCCATTCAAGAAGGCGGTCTTGACATCCATTTGCCAAATTTCATAGTCGTGGTATGCTGCTATTGCAAGCATGATCCTAATAGATTTGATCATGGCAACTGGTGAAAAAGTTTCATCATAGTCAACTCCTTGTCTTTGACGATACCCTTTCGCCACCAACCTAGCTTTGTAGGTCTGAACGTTGCCATCTACATCAGTCTTTCTTTTAAAGACCCATTTATTACCAATAGGAACTATTCCTTGCGGTTTAGGAACCAAGGTCCATACCTTGTTCTGATACATTGAATCCATTTCAGATTCCATGGCTTCAAGCCATTTTGAGGAGTCAACATCTTTGACCGCCTCCTCGTAGTTACTTGGTTCATCATCCTCAACAGTTTGCTGATTCTCAATCACAAACCCGTACCTTTCAGGTGGATGGATGACCCTCGTAGATCTACGGAGTTGTGTGTTTACTTCTCCATTGGAGAACGTCGCCTGCGGAGCAGACTCGGGTTCCTCAATCTGTTCTTGTGGATCTTGCACTTCTTCAAGATCAATCTTACTCACACTGCCTCCTTGAGAGATCAAATCCTTCTCAAGGAACTCAGCATTCTTTGAAACAAACACTTTGTGTTCTTCCATGGAGTAGAAGTAGTATCCCTTAGTACCTTTAGGATACCCCACAAATAGACATTTAGTACTCTTAGCACTAAGCTTGTCTGATGTCAACGCTTTGACATAAGCTGGCGATCCCCATACCCTGAGGTAACTCAGGTTGGGTCTCTTACCACTCCATATCTCATATGGTGTGGTCTGAACAGATTTAGACGGTACCTGTTGCGTAATCAGTAAGTGCACTGATCGTTCCAAGTAATAAAGTGATAAATAAGATCGTCTCCACAGGGATTGGAAAACAATTACTACTATAACCAGTCCTCTTAATTTAGATTAATCGATTTGTGTTTCCACACTATGGTAACTAAAAATGTAAAGACTTGTTTTTAGGTTTTCCTGAAAAAGACTTAAAATAAATGAAGAAATGTTTTTGTAGAAGAAGTGATGAAGAAGACTGTAGCTAGGGTACATTCACCAATTGTTCCCAATTTTACTTTGGATTGATTCATAATACTTATCGGAATTAACAACTCAGAAAAATTATCATCTTTTTAGAAATAATTAGTTAGATCCCAATCCCTTGGTGATCTAACCCTTTACTTCAGTTGGAACCCTAATCCCTTAGTAATCCCGCGTGAAAATAAGCATTATGTAGATAAATCCCACGACTGCAATCCATACAAGTCTATCCCTAGAACATGCATGGAGAGTCATCTTTATCCCCTTTCAGGATCAGTATTCCAATATTTCTATTGCGAACCCTGATCCCCAGAATATCATTCCCTATTAGGTTGATCAGATCTAACAGAAATAATATCAATACGCGCAAGATAAAGATGAAATATATTAAAATCAATACATATAATGATTCAATCCTTGTAACAATTGTTCACAAAGGGATCATGCCCCTGACTACAGAAATAGATCTAGCCAATCAACATCATGATCGCTGATCTGATTTCAACATGAACTGAAAATAGAAGAAGAAGAATACAAGAACGGAACGACGAACGCGAAGAACGCCCTCCTCCTTCAGCCGGATCTGCTCCTTCTAGGTCTTGTGGTGTATTCTGATGTGTTTTTCTTCAAAGGTTGAGTCTCTTTTTATAAGAGACTTTGACCTAAAATGTGAAATTTGAATTTCCATCTTTTCGCGCCTCCCATGCTGATGGCGCGGATCTTGCGCTCTCAGCGCGGGACCTTCTGCCAATTTTCTTCTTCCCACGCTCTGAGCGCCATTCCCGCGCTGTGAGCGTGGGATTTTAGGTCTTCTTTTATGCATTGATTGAGTCACTTTCTTCTTCTTTTCTGTTGTGAGCGTGAAATTACAAGATTGCCCTTCTGACGAAACGTATAACGGAAACCTTACAATTTATTACATAAACGTTATAACGGAAATATTAAAGTATGAATTTATTACAGAAACGTTTAACGGAAAGATTTAATTAAAATAAAATTGAATTCAAATTTCGAATTTAAAATCTGAATTCAACAGTTGCGCGATCCTCTGATGCTGCAAGCGCCATTCCCACGCTCGTAGCGTGGGCCTTTAGTTTCACTTTGTCCTTTTCAGCTCTAATTTGTGCATTTCTCCTATGAAATCAACATAAAATCAGTATATAACTTCAGATTAAGATATTTGACAAATTAACAGTGATTTTGACCTTTTCTTGTATCAGATTAAGTAACATTCTTCCTCTTTTATCTTAGAATTCCTTATATACTGATTGCATATCAGTACCCTATTTAGAAGGTATGCCGCTGTGTCTAAGGCATATCCCCAAAACAATTTTGGAAGTTGAGTCTCACTCATCATAGACCTAACCATGTCTAACAAGGTCATGTTTCTCCTTTCGGAGACACCGTTTTGGTGTGGTGTGTAAGGAGCGGTAAATTATGAGAGAATTCCATTTTCTCTCAGATGACCCTGAAACTCGTGGCTCAAATATTCACCACCACGATCTGATCGTAATGTCTTAATCATCTTGCCACGCTGTTTCTCCACCTCATTCCTAAACTCTTTGAACTTTTCAAAAGCTTCAGATTTATATCTCATTAGGTATATATACCCAAATCTTGATTTGTCATCCGTAAAGGTAATGAAATAAGAATATCCACCTCTAGCCTCAATAGACATTGGGCCACATACATCAGTATGAATGAGTTCTAATAACTCACTAGCCCTATGACTCTCAAGCCCTTTGGGCTTTTGTTGAATCATTTTCCCAGCTAGACAAGATTCACACTGTCCATAGGATTCCAAATCCATGGAGTCTAGGTATCCATCTCTATGCATCCTAGACAATCTTGTTTCATTTATGTGCCCTAGTCTACAGTGCCAAAGATAAGATTGATTATCCGTCCTAGATCGTTTCACATCTATATTGAGTACTTCATTTCCCATTTCCAACACATACAATCCATTTATTAAAGAAGCAGTACCGTAAACCATATCATTCAAAATGATAGAAAAAGTACCATTCCTAATACTGAAAGTATATCCATCTTGTTCTAAACAAGAAATTGAAATAATGTTTCTAGAAATTTGCGGAACATAAAGACAATTATTCAAATGCAATAAAAGGCCAGTAGGCAAAATAAGGTCAGCATCTCCAACTGAATGAGCAGCAACTCTTGCTCCATTACTAACGCGGAGATCCACCTCGTTTCTATCCAATCTCCTTGGGCTCCTAAGTACCTGCAACATATTGCAGATATGAGAACCACATCCGGTATCCAATACCCATGAGGATGGATTAGCATAAGAATAATTTATCTCAATCATGAAAATACCTGAGGCAGAAGCATCACCATGCTTCTTGTCCTTCACATTGTTCAGGTAGTCTGGACAATTCCTCTTCCAGTGGCCTTTCTTGCCACAATGGAAGCACTCAGCATCACCCTTGTCCTTAGGTGCCTTCTTACCCTTCTTCTTCTTGGATTTTCCTTTGGGCTTAAGGGGGTCACCTTTTGCAGGCTCCTTACCATTTCCCTTGGCCTTGCTAGGCCCACCAATCAAAAGAGCCTGTGTCCTATCCTTCTTGATAGACACTTCAGCTGTTGTTAACATGCTTAACAACTCAGGCAAGCTCACTTGCATCCCATGCATATTGTAATTCATGATGAATTGACTGAAGGAAGGTGGAAGTGAGGTGAGGACTAAGTCATTACTTAGCTCGGCATCCATGATGAAGCCTAGGTTTCCTAGCTTCTCAATCAGCCCGATCATCTTGAGAACATGGCTGGCAACAGACATGCTCTCAGTCATCCTACAAGAGAACAGTTCTCTTGAGGCCTCATACCTCTCATGCCTGCCTTTAATATCATACAACTCCTTGAGATGTACGATAATAGAGGGATTATCCATATGCTCATGCTGCTTTTGCAGTTCAGGCGACATGGATGCCAACATGATGCATACTGCCATCACATTGTCATCCAAGTGCTGTTGATGGGTTACGAAATCAAATTCCGCAAACCCTTCTTCCCCTTCCCGTGGAGCTACGGGTATTACAGCATCTAAAACGTAGGCAATCTTTTCGGCCCTTAGAACTATTCTTAGGTTCCGATACCAGTCCATAAAATTTGAACCGGTCAGTTTATTCGTATCGAGTATTGAACGCAGTGACAGTGGATTAGTCATACTATAAGCTGAAAAGGATGTAAAGATAGTTTTAGTTAATATACGGTTATGTAGTTAAAAGCAAATTATTAAAGACTTGAAATAATTTGCCGCTCCCACTATTTTATCTAAGTCAATGACCCTTCCTTTTGACTTAGGGTTAATCTACTTTAGATTTTACCTTAGTGGGATTAAGAGTGCGATTATTTATTTTAATCTCCGTCTGAGACCGCAAGATTAATTTAAATAAAGGGTTAATCTTTATCAACAGTATCTCATACCCTCTCTTAACATTAGGTTGACAACTCTTTGTCACTTAGTGGTGCATCTCATGCAACCAACCTAGCACCATTACCCTAAGCACATAAGCCCGGCTGTGCCTGCAACTTATGTCTTAGTTAAGCATTAAACCAACACCCTATGTGTCTTACACTTCAAACACTACTCTAGCCCAACGAAATAGTGGGTCCCAACTGAGTTGTGGAGCACCACTATGTAGAAGAGTTTTGAGTAGCATTGGTGGTGGGAGGTAATCATATGCTTAATTATTTATTCCTTTTAAGGGTTCCTTTTATCTTGGGGTTAATTAGGTCCCATCAAACGCATATTGTAAGTTATCATGCTAGTCGTTACCTATGTCAAACATCTATCGGTATACACTAGTCGTTATTGGACAAACATAATAACCATACAAACGCGATTTGCCCAATTTATGCATACTAGACGTTCTAATCATACATACATATAAACAGTTTATATTGAGATAGCCATGGTGCTCGCGCTTTTGTCCTTTTTGCTTCTTTAAGCAACGGCCGCTTGTCGTCTATACGCCACTAGCCTATTTCTCTAATTACAAATAATTAAAGAAACTCCATAACACTTTGGAGGAACAAAATTACAAAATTTAAATTACAAATATACTTGTAAATTAAAATGCGCGATTACACATAAATTTAAAATTCAAAAAATTCAAATCCGGGCACCATGACCATCCCCCTTCCTGTTTGTACCTGAAAAGTTCAAAACTTGCAAACACAAACATTATATTATCACATGACATTTTCACATGTATTTTGACATTTAACATTTAAACATCAAAATAACATCAAGATTCATAATCTTAAATTTCTCATTGGCCGAATTTAAAAACAATTTCAATTCAAATTTTGTTAATTCTTTCTTAAAGAAAACAAAATTAAACCATGCATGTAGCCATATATCCCTACATGGCCGAATCATATAGGTAACTATATGATAAATTTGTCACAAAATTTCATGCATATAAACATGACACAATTCATGGAGAAAAATAAGAAATCATTCAAGGTACTCTTAGTACCCTCCATGGCCGAATCTACCCTTTCAAAAAGGGTGTTCCTTTTAGAACTTTCATAAAGAAAAGAAACTAAACCATGATGCATAATGTTTTATGAACACAGAATCAAATTTTCATGTTCATAAAAACAAAAACTTTAACACTTTAAAGGATTTGTGATTCAAAATCCACATGCAGAATTTAAACTTTAACCCTTTAAAGATTTTTGACCGTGAAAAACTCTTTTCACAAACAAGGTACCATCACCCGTCGATGGTAAAGCAACCGGGCTCTGATACCACATGACAGAAAAAAGGCAATTGAAGTCCGATGCATGTAAGGTGTAAAAAAAAAATTTTACTGCGGAACATACATGCACTCATAGGTTCATGCTTTAAGACAGCATGATGTTACCTTGTTTTGGCCTGATCAGTCAGGGAGATGAGATGTCAGGCTTGAAGGGTTCAAACCCTCTAATGGTGATCCACACCACCGTTCGTCTATGATGCAAGAACTCTTTCTTGAAAGCCACCAGATGAACACCACAATGAGGCTTGCTATGCGCACAAGTGGTGAAGGTGGAGGCCAGGTATCCTGTTTGGAAAGGTGTACTGAGCTACCCTACAGGATGGTGCATAGATGGAGGAGAGTTGGCTAGGTTTTTTCAATGAAACCTAAGGTGAGGAACATGTCATATTTATGCGCACCCTTTGGAGAGGAGGAGGGAATTCAATCATTCAAAATGAAAACAAACTTTCAAATTTCTTTGAAAGTTGCGCATGAAACAGTGTGATAAGGTGGAGCTGTTGCAAAACTAACTTTGCCAACAACCTCCAATCTTATCCACATGAATTTAAATTCAAATTAATTTAAACTTAAATTCATAAACTATCATATAGTATATAGTTCTCATGCGCATAATTCAGCCCTAGAAAGGGTCCAAATACATTGAGTAGTTGCATTCAAAATTTGAATCAACTCACCCACTGATTCCCTCAACCACCAAATCTGAATGGAGGTTTGTTTTAAGTGATAAGATAACACTCTTATCACCTAAAAGTTGCGCACCAAACAGCCTAAGGAGAGCCTCCAAAGATGCTTCTTCATCCAAGGAATATGCTCCAATAAGATCCTGTCTTATGCTTTTGTTATGAAACAACTTTTCAAAACCAATTCAAATTTGAATTCAAACACTTGAATTCAAACGTTCAAACATTCAAAATTCAAAATTCAAAATTTCAAATTTCAAATTCAAAATTCGAATTTCAAAATTCAAATTCAAATTCAAATTTCAAAATTCAAATTTCAAATTTCAAATTTCAAATTCCAAATTCGAATTTCGAAATTCAAATTCTAAATTCAAATTTCAAAATTCAAATTTCAAATTCAAAATTCGAAATTCAAATATTTGATTATTAATTTAACTAATTAAATTAATTAGTAATGGCTTGGACTATCCAAGCCCATTACTAAACTCCATGCACCACCCACCCATTTAGGTGGGCTTCCAAACAGCTTCTTGGGCTAATAACATTATTAGGCCCAATACCTTTAAAGCTAGTCCATCATGACTACAAGGTGTTAGTGTGTGACCCATTAGGTCCAACTTAGCTTCTGACATAACTGGGCTTGGGCCCAACAAGCCCACAACCCAATTAATGACAACACAGAGCACTAGCAATGCTTTGTTGCCCCAGAACTAGTCAGATTAATGACTTGATCAACCTATTGCACATATTTGGTTACCGTATATATTTCCCTTCGTCTCGGTTATCTTCCCATTAACCTAGGGTAAGGAAATGTATCAACCCCTGCAGTTTAGGGTAAGCTTTATTCGAAATAGGGAATCTTCAATTTACGGAATCTTCAATTTACTGTCTCTAAAGGCAGATCATCTCATGATCTCTTTTACTATGCATAGATTCCCGAGTCCCTGTAAATGTCATCCCGATTTCTCCGGTTTACAGATAACCTAATCTCTCACAGAGATTTGACGAATTCCTTCAGCTTATTACCCTAGCCCTGTGCCCTTTAAGGACACGCCCAACAGTATACCTATGAGTCTCCATGTTTCAGGCAGACGAGGTATACAATCAAAACATGCCTTCAAGAACACTGTAACAGCCCGTTACGTACCGGTATTGTTAACATTGATTATGATATTAAGCGCAGTTACAATCACAGTAGTTGGATTAATTAAATTACGGGCAAACTTTTTCCTTTTATCTTTTTCTCTTATTCCTTTTCATATCCATAACCTTTTTCCGTAATCAATTAAAACAACGCTATAATTGTAAATGCAATACGCGGAAGCATCTAGCTTAACAACAACACTAAACTTTTCTTTTTATTCAACTCATTTTAAATCCATCAACTTATTATCATTTCTTACCAAGTTCTAGCCCTTTACATAAGCTACGCGTGGTTTCAAACCGCGAATCATTTGGAGTTCTACCCAACAAGTTATGCCCCTTTCTTTAAGTCAAGAAAAACCTGAATTTTCAAAAATTGCACTGTGGTAATCGATTACCAGTGGGTGGTAATCGATTACCACCTGTCAAAAATGAGGCAGTAGCCAAATTTTGACCTCCTCTGTTCTGGTAATCGATTACCAACCTTGGGTAATCGATTACCTCACATGGTAATCGATTACCAAGCCTCAGTAATCGATTACCAGTGAAGACAGTAGCTGATTTTTCGTCCCCTGTTGCATGGTAATCGATTACCATGCTTGGGTAATCGATTACTATGCAGCAAAATGACAGATTACAGCATTTTAAGCCCCAAAAAGGGTTGTGTAATCCATCCCTAACCCCTTGATACTCCACACAACACTTAAACATACTCTAATCTAGGCACTAGGCCCCTCAAACATGCATTTCCATTCATTAAAGCATCATTTACATAGTCTTTAATATAATGGCCAATTTACATCAAATATGGTCCATTTTACAACATATTCATCAAGACTTCAATTACAATGAATGTGGCAATGGACAAGTCCCATGCTCACTCAAATATACAATATATTCTCATGTCCTACATATACATCATATTGAAGGATCTAACATGTGTTCATGAGCTTACTAAGCATGGAATTTTCAACATGCATAGATTCATGACCTAAGTCTAAAGCATACATCATATGCAAGATGTGTCCCTATCCAATGCTCATCCCATGGTGCCTCCAACATGCACCTCATGCTCCACTCTTCCAGGCTCAACCTGACCTGAAATGATGCCCCACAACACGGGGTGAGATATATAAATATATCTCAGTAAACCAAGGGCCCTGGAGGTTTCTCCACCCCATGGCTCACTCAATGTGCAAATACAACATCATATAATATGCATGTAATACAATATCACCCATCAACTGGAGACAACCCAAGAACATCCACTCATGGATTCATGTTCAAGGACTCCATCGTATAACTCCCGAGACAGTCCTGGCGCCTCTCCCATGGTTGAGCA
>JAVKPL010007186.1:0-28855 GCA_032173675.1 Gastrolobium villosum | reverse complement strand
TCAAAAACCTTAGCAAAATGGGTTAGCCCGCTCACACCTCCAAAAGTGGGTTGGCCCGCCCCGTCCCGCCACTTGAATTTGGGTTGGAAACTTCAATCCGTCTCATTTTATGGTGGGTTGACGGGTCAATCCATTTAAGAAAAAATTATATTTTATAAATATTATAATATTACTTATTTTCATATCATATTCTCCTTAGTTTTTTTTATTTTAAATCTAAATGTATGCTAATATTTAGTTAGATATTCTTTACGAACTTGTTTTAAACTTGCTAATAAAGTTTTTCTTCTATATTTTGTCTAGAGAGTATTAAGATAACAAAAAATTAGATATCACAAAGGTTTAAAAACAAATAAAAAATACCTACTAGTAAAAAATAAAAATAAAAATTAACCCAACGGCCCAACCCGCCCTGACCTCCCGCCAACTAATTTTGACCCACAACCCATTTTGACCCACAACCCGCCCTGTTTACCTACTTAAAAAAACGCACAATTTGCATTACAAAGTGCTTTTATAATGAAAAAAATAATATTAAAATAAATGATTATTAAATTATAATTATTAATTTATTTTTTATATGATTATAATCTTCTTATATAACCATATTATTTTTATCATTTTTTTAGTATAAGAGAATTTACTTTTTTTGCAATTTGAATTATTTTTGAGTTATGTCCCACAAGTTGATGCTCTCGGTGTCTCTCTCTCTCTCTGTCTCCCAATGTTCAATTTTATTTTAATTTTTTAATTTTTCTTATTTTATAACCCTAATTATTTATTTTTTAATATTATCTATCATTTTATCAATTGCTCAACTAATTTCATTCCAGTTTGATAGGATTACATTGACAATAAGATTCTCCTATTAATTTGTAACATAACTGCAAGACTCAAACTTGGAGCCACTAGTTCTTGGTGGTCCTAATTATTTATATAAGATTTAATTTAATTCCTCTAATATTCATATAATCCAGGCCAAAAACGGAATTCCCACAAATATATAAGTAATCATAAATAAACATAGTATAACAAGTATTAACTTTGATCCCTAGGATTCTTTTCGGAATTTGAATCGTTGCTCACAAATCATTCCTCTTAAGTTTATATTGTTACTTGAATCAATCAAAATTTCTCTTCGCAATTCTTGCCAACATAAATCCTAAATATTTATTTACAAATTTTGTTATTAAAATTAAATAAATTTTTCATATGATCATATTAAAATAACATATGAAAAGATTCATTTTGATATTGTTATTTAAACATATAACCATGGTAGTTGAAATCCCGATTTAAATCCGCGCTTTATGATTTTATGAATTTCTTTAATCAAAACGATTTCATCAAAATTCCAAACGCTTTTAAGTTTTTACGGCTTTTTTTATTATTTTACGTTTTACGATTTTTTATCCTTCTTCCGATTTTAGGTAAAATTCCGATTTTAACCACTATAACAACATTATGGAATTATATTAGTTACAAAGAGGTTGTTAATACTAAAAAAAAGAGAGGTTGTTAATATACTTTTTGATATCTTTTATTATTGAATAAAATTTTATCTTTAATTTTTTTTTGGTAACTTTTTTTTGTAATCAAATTTTATCTTTATTCTACTAATAGATAGTAAATCAAAATCATTAAATCATGACTCAACATAAAAAAATTTATGATGACAAATAAAATATTACTGGTAAATACAAAAGTAATTTGCATGACTCAGCATAAACTTTTCACTAATTTTGTTTCCCCTCTTTTGTCAATACTAATAAGTAGCGTTAATTAATAAAGGATACGTGCACAAAAAATTTGTGAAAGAATAATCTTCCGTTTACAAAATTAATTGTACTCAAAAGAAGAATAACAAAAGGTACAGAGATTTGTATAGGATTGATACTGGGGTACGGTTGATGCATTGTGTTGCCTCACTTGTCGTTTTTAATGCCCCCACAACAAACAAACAAAATGATGATTGAATCTTTCTCCACCTGCTTTTCAATCTAAATACAAACCCTTTATTAATATCCCATTATACTTTTACATAATGTTTGATTCATATATAATAAGATAATCTTTACTTATTATTCATGTATAACTTGATTTTTCTTATTAGTTATGTAACACAATATAGAATGTGATTTATTTTATTTTATTTTATTTTATTTTATTTTGATCTTATAAGATTTACATGTTCGAATTCTCCCAACCATTAAATCCAAATGTATATCGATAAAATGTGTATCTGCTTAAAAGAGTTTATCAGGTCTAACTGTAATTTATTTTAAAATATCATTTTTCATATAATTTCATACGAAAATAAAAGGGGCAGTTTTCTTCTATGTTTTTCATGCTTATGTGCAATAAATAATGAACGGCGTAGATAAAATGTATGTTTTGATGATATCAAAGTGGTAACAACAAAAAGAGAAGAGCATCAAGAAAAAAACATCATGCATATATTGAAGATATATGATAAAGCTATGTAAGAAGAATAAAGCAAGAGCAATGAATCAAGAGCATTGAGATGACAATCCAAGAGCAATAAGCATTAAACTTTGATAAACAAGGCTATATTAAAGTGGCAATAATCATGAAGAGGTTTGAAGAAAAAAAAAACCATGAGAAACAAGGTTATATTAAAGGACAACAAACCATCGGCAACATCTAAGAGAAGCTTAATATCATAACCATGATGAAAAAGGATCAAAACTAACAAGTCAAAACATCAAGCTCAAGTGAAGAATCAATATCCAAGATTGAATGCAAAAAGCTAAGTCCAATGCCTTATTAGAATACACTTTTAGAACTTAGATATAATTATAAGGGTATGCGGTAGATTGCATTGCATAAGCTCAGTTTTTCTCAAAGAAAACGTGTTTTTCAAATTGCATAATCGACGGCCTTTAAATACTTGAAAGATTTTGAAAAACCTTTGGAAAATATACTTAACGTGTTTTATAACTTCAAAACATATTTATCAACTCAAGGTCTTTAATAAAAAGTGGTTGGAAGCAAGATAAAACTCATTTGAACTTAAAACTTGCTGTATAATTTTATTGCTTCCTTCCAAATATTTTTTCATCTGTAGATCTCTCTTTTATTTTTTCAATGAGACCAAAATCACATCACTCCGACAAAAATAACTCAAGTTATGCCCAAAATACGAAACAATATTCATGCTGTCAGATTGGGAATCGATTACCTGGATATGCTAACCAATTACCACTGCTACAGGAAGCCTATAATGGCTATAAACAACTAGTTTTGTGAAAAATAAATATATATACATGCCCCATGGCCCTGAAACCAATTAGGCATCATTCCAACACATCTTAAGCATACTTTGAGAGCTTCTACACTATCATTTGCATATTCTTTCATATTTTTCAAAAATCAAACATATTTGAGCTCACATTGTCAAAATTCATATACACATAGTGCTTCAAGTTGTATATCTACACTTTAAGAGTGTATATTTTTTTTTCAAACACCTTCCTTTTGTATTCTTACGTTTAAAGGGTTGTGAGACCCATTGTATTTGAAAGGTAGCCAAATACCTAAGTAAATTTAGAGAGAATTGTAAGGTTGTCAAGTACTAGTAAACTTGGAGGTTGTAAGGTATCCAAGAACCCGAAGTCTTGAAAGATTGTAGCAGTTTATCAATAACCCCTGAACCTTGACCATTAGTGAAAAATTTGATCCTGCAGATTCAGTCTGGACGTAGATCACAAGTGGTGGTGGCCGAACCAGGATATATTGTGTTTGCAATTCTCTAAACTCTTTATTTCTAGCACTTTAATTATTTCTTTGATGTTATGTATATGCTAGAATAAAATCTATAATTGTGATATATTATATGTTATGGATTGTTTGAATGTATTGGTTTGTTTTTCATATATCGAAGTTTGCTTGAAATGATTATTTAAAAACTAGAAAGCGGATTTTGCGAAAGACTTGTAATACTCAATTCACCCCCCTTTAAGTATGGAAGCCACATTCCTAATAAGTGTTATCAGAGCTTAGTGCTCTGTTAGAGGCTTAACCGCCTAGAGTTAAAGATCTTTTCCAATATTTTTTTTTTTTAAATGCAAGGCTTTGAATTGATAAACCATCATTATTTGATGGTGAGGATTTTGATTATTGGAAGGGTAGGACGAAAATATATGAGTAGTGCAAATTATGCATATATTTTTGTGGCATATTATGTGTCAAGCTTTTCCTCCAAACCAAATAAATGCATGAATGATAATGATAAGAAATATTTTTCCTTGAATCATAGAGTAATGCAAATTTTGAGAATAGTTTAAAAGATGGTGTATATGATAAAATTAAGCGTTGTTCTAGTGCTAAAGATATATGGGACACTCTTAATGTTATCTATATTGTTAACGATGATGTTGTGCTTAAAGACACATATAGAGAGCAAAAGGATCAAAACCCATTAGAGGAAGGAAATGATGATGAATGCACCTAAGAAGGGATTGAAAGTTCAAGGAAACTCAAAACCTCTTTGTGGGAATGATGATATTTAATTTTAGGTAAACAATAACAAACTTAATTATAGTTCTCCACATAATAATTTTCAATATACATATGATGAGTTGAATTATGACTTGGTTAATTAACAAAAGAAAATTTTGGCTTGCATGTAAAATATCTCCCTCATTGAAAATGAAATTGAATCTTTGAAAAATATATATCATTCTCAAGAAGAGAGAATATCTTTGATTTGTGAACCCTCAACTGCTTTTGAAAATTACATTGATGTTGATAATCAAGTTGAGGAATTATCATCATAAGCTTCCATAGTTGATAATCTTATATGCTCGTATTACATGTTTGAAAATGAAAATAAGAGTAATACTTTTGTACATGGAAAACCTATAAATAATTATGGAAATAATAACTTGGAGTGTGATAATAACAACAAAGACAAAGTTTTGAAAGTTGATTTTGAAAAGAACAAGTTATCTTGCAAACATATTGTGTGTAATTATTGTGGTAAAATATGACATATTTCTAATTTGTGCTATGATAAAAGGAATTCTTATAAGAGAAATAAGATGGTTTGGGTTATTAATGAATGTTATTCCTAATACACAAGGACCCAAGCTGAAATGGGTACCAAAAAGTCATCCTAATATTTCTATCATGCAAATAATTGATCATAAGGATAGACAAAAAGGTCAAAAGAAGAAAAAGAAATCATCAAGGAGAATACTTTCTAGGCCAAATGGTAGAATCTTCAATCAAAGAAGGAACAAACATTCAACCAAAGCCTCTTACATGCCCATGGTGGAACCTAGAAGTTTCAAAATCCAAAGAGAAAAGGCAATGGGTAAGAAAAAGTCCTAATCTGATTACAAAGGCCAAGATATCAAATGTCTTTACTTCTTATATGTTGAACCATAGGTTATGAAGACTATAATATTGTTTATTTTACATCTTGTATATGCTAGTATTGGTTCTATAATTGTGTAGATTATATGTTATGAATTGCTTGAATCAATCGATTAGCTTTTCATATATTATAATTTGCTTGAAATGATAATTTAAAAATTAGAAGGGGGAAATTGCGAAAATTTTATAATACTCAATTCACTCACTCTTGAGTATGAAAGCCACATTCCTAGCACTAAGGACAAATAAAATAAAATAAAAGAAGATAAAGACCAAATATGTTGGAAACTTACAACACTTACAGAAAAACCTAAAAATAAAAAATAAAATATAGGAGAAAAAAATATGTTCAAATCAAAAAGAAGAAAATATACTTAGAAAATAAAAGAAAAGAAGAAAAATAATATCAAATATATTAAAAACTTACGGCACTAATAGAAAAGACTAAAATTAAAAAAATATGAAAATAATCTAAATAAAAATATAGGCTAAAAAAAATGAAAAGATAAAACCAAATATGTCCAATAAAAAAAAAACGAGCGAGCACAAAAAAATAGAAGAAAAAATAATATCAAATATGTTAAAGATTTACAACACTGATGGAATTAAAAAAATTAAAATAACCTAAATCAATAAGATCAAATATGTTAAAAACTTTACATTTAAGTTACCGAGATGCTAGTAAACAATGACCAGCATGTAGGCCTTAACATTTCACAACAAAAAATTCATTAGCCCAATTCAGCAAAATAAATCAAACCAAAAATGTAAAAATAAAAAAAAAACAAAAAACAAAAAAACAAAACATTCACGCCTGGGCTGCGCTTGCAGCGTGAACCATTCAAAATAAGCGCTGATTAGTGATTAGCATATATACATATACATATATATATATATATATATGTTTAAATAATAATAATAAATAAATAGTAATAATAAAGAAATAATTAATTAAATATTAAAATAAATAAATAAAAACAATATAATAAAATAATATAGTAGTAGTCAATAAATATTAAAAATATATAAGTAAATATTGTAGGTATTCATTAAATAATATTTTTATTTATATTATAATAATTTAACTAAAAAGTAAATAACAAAGAAATTATAACAATGTATATATAAGCCATCTATTGTATGTAGTAAAAGAGTACAATAAGGACTAATCTAGAAGAAGCAACGTGGAAGATGAGGTAGATGTAATAAGATTCTTAATGATTGCTCTTGTTAAAGGATAGTTAGATTTGAAAGAAATTTAGTTAATTTGATTAGAATCTAAATATAGTAATGATGGGCCAATTCAAAAAGGAGTCAATTTGAGTGCCTATATATATGAAGGTGGGGTTGTTAACTGAAAAAAATATATTAGAGTATCAGAAAGAGAGAGACCAAGAGAAGAAAAAAAAAAAGGAAGAAAGATAATATTGAGAGATAAAAACTCTATCTCATTTTCTCTTCTTTTTACTATTCTTTTGAAAATTTTAACGATACAGTTATTCTGTCAAATTCCTTTCTTAAATTTCTTCTCTACTTGATTTTATTCATATCTTTAGTTGTATTATTAATTAGTTCTTGTTCTGTCCATAAGACATAGATGTCCAGCCCGATAGACTGGTGTGTTACTCTTGGATCTAGTGCCCTCTCTAAGGTATCTATGGAGAAGATACCCTTGAGTTGAGTGGATCATTGTGCACAGAATACTATAACGGCGCTAGCCAAAGGGGTGCGTGCACAGTGACAACATAATAGTAAGAGAGAAAGTGTGTTTACCTTTAGGGTTTACCTGGTATTTATAAGGGTTACCTGTGGGTAGTGCAGATGGGCCTTAGGTGTTTCTGACTCAGATCCCGGCCTATCCGTTGAGCTGTCACCGTGTTGTCGGATAAATATCCTCGATGAAAATCTGTCTTGAGTCAATGCTGACTCAGATCTTGGATTGTCCTTTGTTGGGCTTGCTTCTTAATGAGCCCATTAGACGGGTCCATAACAGTTGCCCCCCAGCCCGGTAGTTTGGTTGTCCAGGCTGCCGGGGTGAATTGTCTTGCCTTTTGCTTCAGATTTTCTGCTGAGCTTTTGATTTTTTGTAAACTTTTTGCATATAAACTTTTTGCATATATGTTCCTTACATCTCAGGCTTTTAAACCGGGGTCCTCATTGCCCCCTATCTCGGCGGGTTGATCATAGACCACGGGAAATATTTCACGTATTCCCATACCGAGTTTGGGATGATCTTGAGTGGTTGGGATCCAACTGGTGAGTTGCCCCCAAGCATCATTCCATACGCACATGTCCTGAGCTTGTAGCTTCCTTATGAAAACGGGAATGATTTTCCCTTGTCAACTATGTGGACGAGTTATGCATGAACCCGGCAAGATACTGCACATGTGTAACCGGGGAACGTACGAGCTTGATTTGTTGGGATCCAACTGGCGAGTTGCCCCCAAGTCTCATCCATGTAACCCGGCGAAAAGTTGCCCCCCAGCCTGGTAGTTTGGATGTCCAGGCTGCCGGGATGAAATAGCAGTAATCTCTGCATTTGAGTTTTGCATATTTTATTCAAGTTAGGAGTCAAGTTTTTGCTTTAACTTGACCTTTTTATTGAAGCAATTTTCTTTGGGTTGGAACTTTTCTTTGGCCGACTTAATTGAGTCAGCGATTGCAGATATTATCTGTCATTCATTCAGCCAGTTTTAGCGAACCGAGTATTGAATATGTTGTTTTCATATTTCTCCCCCAATCTTTTTTGGCTGAGGTGGTGTTTGCCTCCTTTCAACATCGAGCTCGGCTTCTCTTTCCGAGGCTTTCATTTTGAGCCCAACTTCTTGCGCGGTTGCGCGGTGACTTTATTGATTCAGATTTAGCTTTTTAGCGTTAACTGAACAAAATGACCTAGCCAAGGTCTTTCATGTAGATTCCGCTTTTTACTTTTAACCCAATAAGGTCACTTGATCAAGGTCGTACCAATCTGCCCCTTATTTTTCAAGTCCTTCCGTTTTTCTATGCCTCAGCTAGGAGCCATACTCCTGCAATATGCTTTTTATTTTTTTTACCCATTTTCTATCCAAGTTCTTACAAGTTGCTAGTCGTAGTTTTCCAATATCTTGGCGTTATAATGCTCAACTCGACTTTTTGCCAGAGTATCATTTCTTGACTTTGGCTTATTTTGACTTTCCCATGCATTCTGGGCCTTGAATTTTTGGAACGAGGAATAGTACTTCATTGCCCCTTATCTTGGTGGGTTGAGCATGAACCAAGCAAGATATTGTGTACATTCCATATAACCGGGTGATGAATGAGCCTGAGTCGTTCGGATTGAACTGGCGAGTTGCCCCCAAGCACATCATCTTTGTAACTCGGCTTAACATCATTGTGTCCAGGTGTCCATTTCTTGGATTCTGGATGTGAGTTTTTTAGTTCTCCTTACCAACTTCTTGTCAGTAATCGTAGACTGGGGTGTGATCCTTTTTTTCCAGGATCACATCTCTCCAAATTCGTCTTCACTTTATCCTGGATTGGGGTGTGGTCCTTTTTTCAGGACCACATCTCCCCAAATCCAGTAGTCAGGGTGTCCAGGGTGCATATCTGATAAGTATAGTTGGGTTGCTGTGCATTGCTCTTGATCGCATTTTGTGAATATTTTATTCTCAGCGCGTAGGAGTCAGCCATGTTCATGGTCCGAGCCTGGTTTAGCCTTTGTTCTGTGATGTATGGCTTTAACTATCTTGTCATGTTGAATTCTTACTTCATACATCCTCCTTTGCTTTTCTACCCAGTAGTTTGGGTGTCCGAAGCGAAGTCTGTTGAACTATAATGCCGAAGTTTTATTGATTCATTGATCCATGTTCTGCATCCATGGATTCCTGTCGATCCATGTTTTGGATTTTTTCTTATTTCGTTCTTTCTTCGGTGTCGGGCTTCATGAGCCGGGTACTGTGTATGCTATTTCAACATTCCTCCTTCAAACTTTTTGGCCGAGGTACGTAGCTCGGACTAGTTGAACAGTCTTTTGGATTGTCTTACCGAGATCTTGAAGTATAAGGATTGCTGCTTTTCTCTTTTAATCATGGTTGCATTCCTGCACTTGCCCCCCAGTCCGGCAGTCGGGAAATCTGAGTTGTCGGGCTGTATTACTTTAATCCAAGCTGTGTATGTCGAAATACCGACTTTGCCTTTGAAATTTCTTTTTTCTAATTTGGGGATCTTTGAGCCCCTTTTAATTGATATTGTCGGGCTTTGCTCCCGATTTTTTGCATGTTTTGAATTTCTCCTTGCTATAATTAGCCCAGTTTTATATACTGTAGCTTTATTTATCTGAGCTCGGCTTTGCCAGAATCTCGTTGTGATATCATCTTCTGTTTCAACCCGGTTGTCCATTCCGTGTCTTTTACAGATTTTGACTTGATCAGAATCATTCACCTTTTTGAGTCTAGCTTGCATTGTCGTGGCGTTCAGATGGAACATGGTGAGACTCCTACTGAAATCAGGACCGGGATGCCTCTTATCCAGTTCTTACGCTTTTCATCCATTTTATGTCTTTGGATGATTTTGCCTTTATACTCGCATCTTGAGTTTTATGCCTCCTTGATAACTTAGATATATTTTTCTAAGTATTCGAGGTTCATCAGATTCCAGAGTTGCCTGAAGTATTCGTTAAATACTTCTAAGGACTTAGCGTTCTCTTGATTTTGATAAACAAGCTTGTGTTCTTGTTATCTAGGTTTGTAACTTAGTCAATTCTCTAAGAATATCAAACCTTATTCGAGTTGTTCCTCATCCAAGACAGGTTATTTTACCAACTCGAATAAATTTTTATTTTCGCAACTTGTGCATTTTACAAGTTTCGATATATTGACCTGGCCGAGGTCAAAGCATTTATACGAATTTCGCTTTTTGTCACTCTCTGTGACGCATGTTTGTTTTAACTTAACGTTTTGTTAAGTCAGCATTGATGAAGGTGATCATTGTCGCCTTCAATCATGACCTGGGTTTCGTAACCCGGTATTATCCAAGGTAAAGGGAGTATTGTCACATGTCCCACTTGGGTCTTTCGACCTTAGTACGGAGCATTTTGACTTGATCAGAGTCAGCGTGACAAATTGCGCTTGTATCTCAGATTTATGTTGATGCATCAGAATCACAAGGATCCATATTTACGAAGGTATGTACTTGTTCCTTCGATTGACTTTATCACGGATTCGTAATATTTAACTCGGCTTGTTGCCTAAGTTTTAATTTCAAAAGGCGTCATGATGACTTGATTAGTATCAGTTCAATCTGCACTGTTGAATCTTAGTTCAGTTTGGATTACGGAAGCGTCCTCCTGCTCTCCCTGAACCAGGCTTGATGTCGCATGTATGCAGTATTCTTATATTTGAACCCAGATTGGATCCGTCTTCCAGTTTATATCCTGGATTTATATCTATCTCGGATTGGATCTCGCTATATCCTCCTTCGACTTGGATTGGATTGGATCTCGCCATATCCATCTACACTTTTACCTCCGATTTGCATCTCGGATCCTTCGTTTATTTAACCATTTATATCCCGGAGGGCCGGTCTTTATTCTGACTTGGCTTCTTTTGTTGATGCCTTATATTTAAGGAGACACATTTTGTCTCTTTGAATTGTATTGCTGCTTCTTCTTGCATGGCTTTTTAATTTGGGCCTCACTTCTTTTGCGGTACCATCTTATCTGAACCCAGCTTCTTTTGCCGTGGTCTTTTAATTGGAGTTGGCTCTCTTCTTAATCCACGATGGGGGCAGTATTCGCCTTTTTTCTCGAGCCCGGCTTTTCGTGCCTCGGCTCTTCTTTGAGTTTGGCTTCTTTCTCCTGAGTTTTGCCTTCATGTAGGTGGATTTCCTTCCTTATTTTGAGTGGATCATGATCTCCTTCCCTTTTTAGAAAGGATCTCCACACCACCTATTTGATTATTTTTTGCAAAATGCAACATAATTAATTATGAAGAAGGAAATTAGCAATAATATTGATTTAATCAGCAATCAATAATTATCCAAAAATAATTGCAATCAGCAATTAATAGTAATTGACCAGCAATTGCAATCAACAATTAATAATAATTGTTATTAGTTATTAGTTGACTATGATTCATTTTATCAGACTTGATTTGGCATCCATCACGAAGTCTCCATAATGTTCCCAATTTTTCCTTGGTCTTCATTTATACTCCATATGGAACGTGGCCTCATGGTGAAACCTGATGCTCCTTTTTTCATGATAATATTTAAAATATCTGCGACCTGTTTTTGACGACATATGATACTAAACATATGCATAATAATGTTGACCAGCTTTCAAAATTACACATCTTGCATAAGAATGCTTATGGAAATCCCACAGCATATAAGAATTAAGTCAAGTAAGAAGTCATAATCATAATTTCTGGGATATAAAGGAAAGGAAAAGAAAGCTTCCTTAATATTTTGTAACCATCTTGCTTGCACTAGAGGACGGTTCCTGCAGTGGGAGTAACATAAGCCAGCTTAGGTCTTTTTAATTTGGACCCATTGGCATGGTTCCAGCATGTGACTCTTACGCCTACTGAAATCTGATCCCAATTTTGATCGTGATGCCGAACTGTCTAGGTCGAGATGCCTATTGATATCGGCGTTGAATATCAATCCAACTCATATTTATTCTGCATATCAATTACCCATCTTTTGCTTGGAAGGATTGTTAGTGGTTACAAAAAATAATATTATCTTTGTGAGTAGATTATGAAGATATATAATGTTATATATCGATAATAAATAAATTAAAAGTAAAGCAGGAGAAATTATCTATTTATCTGACTTGTCCTTCCAAAGCCAGTGTTCCACGAGAAATTTTGCATTATGTTTTCCTGGTCCCATCTCATTGTCTCCAATAGGGATTTTGTAGCATGCTTTGTTGCTTAACTTTTATTTTCTATCTTTCTCGGCACTTTGTGTAGGGATATAACAGTTCTAAAATCTTATTTTTTTTATAGTTGATTACTGGTTGATGAGTTATTTGGTACCAAATAAATATTAAAAAAATGTGTAATTTTAACTGTAAGATACTGCTGTGAACTAATCCATAAAATCTGGGATCAGACAGTTAAAGGGTAAGGGACGCCTTATCATGGTTTGAGCTCCACCATACAGAACTTCTCATATGCAGGAGACCCACATAAATTGGGTATATATATATAGCTTCAGTTAAATATTATATAGTATTTTCACCAATATATATATATATATATATATATTATAGTATAGTGTTTATTATTATTCTATTGCTACTTCATTTATCTATTAATTGAGAGAATGATATTTTCTGTTACTATAGCTGGAAATGGTTATAGTTAAAAAAAGGAACCTCAATATTACTGAGAATTCTTCTCATGTTCTATTTGTGTTGCTAACCTTTCCAGAAAATCATAATGACTAGCCTAAGCATGTCAGGTGAAGGATGGAGTATCAATCTTTACTCTTACAATGATCGCATGGAATTCTATATTGTAGTAGGAAATCAAGGAGCTACTATAATATTCTATGCTGAAAGTATGGAGACCTAGACCTATAGACTAGATTAGGATAAGACCCATGTATTTTATAATTATGTGATGTAAGAATGTAAGATACAAATAAAGTGATGTAATATGTAGTAGGATGTAGGACCAGTGTAAAATATTTCCAGTATGTACTTGACTATGATATGTATAAAGTGACGTTAGTAGATGTTTGTTTAAGTTTCCTTTTTAATTTTCTTATCGTCAATATTAGAATTTAAAGAACTCACGTAATATCCCTTATAAGAGTTAATATTAAGGGATGTTACTTTTTATGGTATCAGAGCAGCGGTTCAGGTAAATAAAAGACTCAACTATTATAGTTGCTTGGTATTTTGTTATAGATCATGCATATTTTGAGTCATTTTAATGAGCCTGATCAACCCACTATCATAAAACAATATATGTAGATCTATGGCAGGTACAAGGCATATATCTTCTTCAACTTCTGAACTAGAAGTTAACCCAGTAATGGATGCATTTACCCGGAAAGCAGAAGCTCTTAGAGAACATACTATAACTAATCAGCAAATTATTCAGGAGCTGAGAGAAGACCGTGTTACCAGAAATCATACCCATAATAATGAAAGTGAAAGTGGACCTAGAATTGTCAATGCTCTGGAAGGACCTAATTTTGACTATAAAGGACTTACAGAATTTCGAAAGCATAAACCATCCACTTTTCATGGAGACTATAATCTTGAAGCAGAAATGGAATGGATAAAAGAACTTGAGAAAATATTTCTGGTAATGGACTGTCCTAATACTCATCGTGTAAATTTTGCCACATATTTATTGATTGGAGAACCAGAAAATTGGTGGATAAATACCAAAAGATATTTTCAAAGCCAAGGAACATAGATAACTTGGACAATCTTTAAAGATGTCTTTTTGGAAAAATATTTCCCTCAAAGTGTAAGAAACAGAAAAGAAATAGAATTCCTTGAACTAAAACAAGGAAGCATGACTATTGGAGAATATGTGGCAAAATTTGAGGATTTATCTAGATATTCTAATTATATACAGAATCAACCTAGTGAGGAATGACTGACAACTAAATTTGAATCTGGACTGAAACCTGAACTAAAAAGTATTATAATAGGACACCAAATTAGGAATTTTTCATCATTAATAAATAGGTGTAGAGACATTGAAGCAAGTATGAAGGAGGCTGAGGATGCAAGAGTGAAGGACAGAGCCCTAAATCGAAGAAGGAGCGATGACAATAATAGAGAGAGGCTTTCACGAGTGCAAAACTCAGGAAACAATTTTGCTAGCAATGGAGGAAAGAAGAATGTGGGACGGGAAAATTCCCAGATTCAGGTATGTCCAAGATGTAAGAAAAATCATGCTGGAGAATGCTTGGCAGGAAAAGGTGTGTGCTTTAAATGTGGGAAGCCTGGACATATGTTGAGGAATTGTCCTCAGAATCAAGGTCAGAATTCAGCAAACCAACCTACAACAAGAGGAAGATTTTTCACCCTAGATGGTCAGAAAGCAACTCAAGCTTCAAACTTGGTCCAAGGTACTGGTCTAATACAAGATTCTCTTATAACTATACTGTTTGATTTTGGGGCTACTCATTCTTTCATATCTTTATCTTCTGCTCAAAACTTAAAGTTACCAATAGCCAATCTATCTTCTTATCTTGAAATCTTTCTTCCTACTGGGGAAAAGATAACCACATCTCGAGTCTGTAGAGATTGTCCTTTTTAACTCGAAGGGAAACAGTTTGAGGAAGATTTAGTTTGTTTGCCTATGATTGATATAGATGTAATTCTTGGTATGAATTGGTTGTCTGCTAATTGTGTGGTCATTGATTGTCATAATAAAAGTATAATTTTTACAAAAGAGTCAGAACTTCCTAATGAATCTTTATTTTTATCAACTTCCCAACTTAGGAAAAGTTTGTTAGATGGAGCACAAGGATATGTTCTCTTTAATCTTTCAGAAGCAAAGGCTAAACCTGATGTAGCCAGTATCCCTATTGTCTCTGAATACTCAGAGGTTTTTCCGGATGAAATTCCAGGTTTACCCCCGTATAGAGAAATTGAATTCTCCATTGACCTAATACCTGGAGTAGGGCCAATTTCTATTGCACCCTATAGGATATCACCTGTAGAGCTTGTTGAACTAAAGAAACAATTAGAGGAACTTTTATCAAAACAGTTCATCATACCAAGTGTGTCACCTTGGGGAGCACCAATGCTCTTTGTCAAGAAAAAAGATGGAAGTATGAGGTTGTGTGTGGATTATAGACAACTAAACAAACTGACGATTAAAAATAAATACCCTTTGCCTAGGATAGATGACCTTTTAGACCAATTGAGAGGAGCCACAATATTTTCTAAAATAGATTTGAGGTCAGGATATCACCAGATTAGGATTAAGACTGAAGATATTCCAGAAACAACCTTTAGGATTAGGTATGGACATTATAAGTATCTAGTGATGCCTTTTGGATTGAAACATGCTCCAGCTGTATTTATGGATTATATGAATAGAATTTTTAGACCTTACCTAGATCAATTTGTTGTAGTGTTTATAGATGATATTTTAATATATTCCAGGAATAAAGAGGAGCACAAGGAGCATTTAAGGATAATATTACAAATTTTGAAAGATAAGCAATTGTATACCAAACTTTCAAAACGTGAATATTGGATGGAAGAAGTTAAATTCTCAGGACATGTTATATCAAAAGAAGGAGAGATAGTTGATCCTAGTAAAATTGAAGTCGTGATAAACTGGGAGAGACCTAAGACTATTACTGAGATCAGAAGTTTCCTAGGATTAGCAGGATATTATAGAAAATTTCTTAAGGGATTTTCACAATTAATATTACCTTTAACTAGGTTGACTATAAAGGCAATCCCTTTTGTTTGGACACAAGAATGTGAAAATTGTTTTCAAGATTTGAAAAATAAGTTAACATCTGCACCAATTTTAATAATCCCTGATCCTTTAGGAAAATTTGAAGTTTACAGTGATGCATCTAAAAAGGGTTTAGGATGTGTCTTAATGCAAGAAAGGAAAGTCGTAGCTTATGCATCAAGACAATTGAGACCTTATGAGGAAAATTATCCAACTCATGATTTAGAATTGGCTGCAGTAGTTTTTGCACTCAAGATTTGGAGGCATTATTTATATGGAGCCAAATTTGAGGTTTTTAGTGATCATAAGAGTCTTAAATACTTGTTTGATTAGAAAGAGTTGAATATGAGGCAAAGGAGATGGATGAAATTTTTGAAAGATTATGATTTTGAACTCAAATACCATCCAGGAAAAGAAAATGTGGTGGCTGATGCCTTAAGTAGAAAACCTCTTCATATGTCACATTTAATGATAAAAGAAATGGAGTTATTAGAAAAACTTCGGGACATGAGATTATTTGTAACTGTGTTGCCTCGAAGTTTAGGTACTAGTGAAATAAGGGTTGAAAATGAGTTAGTAAAAAAAGTTAAAGAAGCTCAGCAAGAGGATATTAGTCTAGAAATAATGATGGAACAGAAAGGATTTACCAAAGAAGAAGATGGTTTGGTTTAAGTTTCAAGGAAGGGTTGTTGTACCAAGAAAGGAGGAATTGATAAAAGAAATTTTAAATGAAGCACATAGTAGTAAATTCATAATTCACCCTGGTTCAACTAAAATGTATCAATATTTGAAAAGATATTTTGGTGGCCAGGAATAAAAAAAGATATTGCTGAGTATGTGTCAAAGTGCTTAGTTTGTCAAAAGGTAAAAATTGAACATCAAAAACCTTCAGGATTACTTCAATCATTAGATATACCAGAATGGAAGTGGGAAGGTGTAGCAACTGATTTTGTGATGGGTTTACCAAAAACCCAGGAGGGGTATGATGCAATTTGGGTAATCATTGATCGATTAACCAAATCTGCTCGTTTTCTACTAATTAAGGCTCAATATTCTATTGAGAGGTTAGCCCAACTATATATAAAAGAAATTGTCAAACTTCATGGTATACCTTTAAGTATTGTGTCAGATAGAGATCCTAGATTTACTTCTAGATTTTGGGGGTCTTTGCGGCAAGCCTTCGGAACTAAGTTAAGACTTAGTACCGCATATCATCCTCAAACTGATGGTCAAACTAAAAGAACTATTCAAACTTTAGAGGATATGTTGAGAGCCTGTATTTTGGAGCAAGGAGGTAGTTGGGACAAATACATGCCATTAATAGAGTTTGCCTATAATAATAGTTACCACTCTAGTATAGGAATGGCTCCCTATGAGGCACTTTATGGGAGGAAGTGCAGATCTCCCATGTGTTGGTATGAAAAAGGAGAAAAATAGTTGTTGGGACCAAAATTAGTCCAAGAAACCTCGAGCCAAACTCAGATGATTAAAGGGCATCTTGAAAATGCTCAAACCAGACAAAAAGTTATGCTGATAACAGGCGTAAACCTTTGGCTTTTGAAGAGAGAGAATATGTCTTTCTTAAACTTTCTCCTACAACAGGTGTAGGAAGTGTAACACCCCGCAGTACTCCGGTTGTTAACATACATGATATTTAACATTCACAGCGGAAGACTTTATTGAAAAGGAATAAAGCGTCTTATAAAAACACGAGTAAACTTTTTCCAAAACCTTTTATAAAAACATTTCTAGAAATGTTCACGTGAGATACTGCGAAACTGTAAATCTAAACATACATATACTAATTAATCCTATGAGCCAGTATTAGTGGCCATTGAACATCAAGATATGACATCAAGTGTCATTCCTGACGGAGTCTCACGGACAGCATAACGGCTGTATTTCGGATAACTGGGAACATGGTTCCCACACATACATTTAACCTGATAAATATGATAATTTAAACAGATAGCTTGCAAGTCCACATGGACTGCAATCCCCTCAATTGGTCAATACAAACAAGAAGACTCCATGCCCAAATTAACTGAATACATGCATCAAGTCTATATTAATTCAAAGTATAAAAACATCAGCAATTAATCCATGGCTCTAAGGATACAATCATGAGCCTAAATAAATACATGACATAATCTCCATATATAATTAAGCATGTTAACAAATCCATATGCCATCATAAGTCTAAACATGGTCTAAAATAATCAGTTGCATCATCAACTACTCCAATGCGGGGGCCTTGCCCCTAGAAGCATCACCACTACTCTGGGTACCTGAAATGATGTCCCCAAACGGGGTAAGATAACAACATCTCAGTAAGCTCAAGGTTCATAGAGGATCCTCTAACCCCTGAGCCCACTTCCTGCATAACAAGTCAGATATAAAGCATATAATACAGACATATAGCATAAACATAGCATCATCATATCATCCTTGTGTAACCCCAGGGTCAAAGCCATAGATGGTTACACATGTGTGACTTCCAGGGTCAAGCCATAGACAGTCAACACAACCTCAGTATGAAATAGCTCCCAGAGTCAAGTCATAAGCAGCCTACATACCATGATCACTGGCCAAGATCCTCATAAGATATATCAGCAGTGCATCATCATAACATCAAGATCATATAACATCTATATGAATGTGAATGAATGCACATATACATCATACCATATATTTTCATACAATACAACCATAATGCCCACCATCATGGTGGGGCCACAAGAGAGAGGAGTCAACTAGAACTAGGAGCTCACCTCAGGGAGCTTAGCACAAGCCCACACTCCAATAATATACGTATGCTCCAACAAAATCCTCAAGTGCACGGTTCTCTAGGCACACCTAGAGTAGGAACCATTCACATCATTAATTACATATTAATTAATCAATTATATCCACGAATTAATCATTTAATAATTCCACTTTTCATACTCATATGCCAATAATATGCCCATTACAAGTCTAGACCAATTATTACATAATTACGTATTTTAGTGCATTATTACAAGCTACCTAAATCTTCAATTAATTACATAACTTAGAATCACATGCAAGGCTCACTTAGGTAACTTAGATTATTTTCAACTCATCCAAGCCATATTTATGATTATTATAAGTTACTAAGGGTTCCCCTAAGCCCACTTAGCTTAAATATCACTTACGGTTTTCCCATAACAATACATGCTTCTTTTTTCTAGTTACTGAGAGCGAATCACTTGTTATAAAATTCTCATCTTTTATTATGTCAATCTAGACTCAATTAGCTTTCCAACAAGGTATCACATGCCTCATTTGGAGTTTCCTAGCTCCGGTTATCACCATTTGAAGTTGGACAAGCAAAGCTGTTTGCCAACTCCGAACAGGGCCCTAAACATCCTTTACCATTTCTGCGATTCTGGAAAATATACTAAACCAATTTCTCTCAAATTTTTATGTAGATAACTAGACACCTTTATCTTTAATTAGGCATATTATGAGCCTAATTTGAGTAAGTACAGAGGGAGAAAAAATTCGTGGAAGTTGCAGCCATGTACAACGCCCCTGCACATGGTCTCCTAGTGCAGTCTTCACTCAATCGAGCCTACAGAATGCTATACACCTTCAAATGGTACCAAATTTTGACACCATATAGATAACATCTCGAGATTCAATTTGATATAAGGCACAACCCTATATGAGCTCTGTGGAGGGAGATATGCTTTCTCCAATTTCACCTAAAAAATGGTTACTTAGCCTTAAATGTGTTTACTTAACAAACCTTAATTACTTTTGATTATAAATCCTAATTCACATTAATTATTGGATTTTTCTATTATTAAGTCACATTATGAAATATGCTTAGTCCCATTATGTCATGATACTTAAATTTTACTAATTATTTAATTAGTGTACCTAAACCTTACTTTAGTCCAATTTTAGAGTTAAATCCTTAATTACTTTTGTTAATTAATCCCTACCCTTATTTAATCACCTAATTCATCATCTCCTTAATTTTAACACAACTAAACCTTATATACTTTATGGGACAGATTTGATGAGCTATTTTAATTAGGATTTTTAGCCATTATTAATCATGATTAGTGAGTTTTACTTGGAGTTAACCCACCTAGTTAATCTTTCTAATCATTTTTCCACACTTAACAACTTAATCACATTTTTTTGTCATCAAACCCTAGCCTCCATGGACATGGATGAACCTTCATGTAACATTTTTAGGGTTCAAGTTCATTCTTTTTCATGAAATCCTCACAAGGATTCAAAGGTTGAACCTTTACTCATCCAACCAATCATTTCTTGGTTCACAACTCACACACCCTTAAGAACAATCATGAAAACATCAACTTTACAAATTTTTCAACAATAATCCCCCCATGAACATGACAAAACCATGGCATATACTAGGAAAAAGGAAGGCTTTTTGGGTCATCTTTCCAAAACTGAAGCTTACATCTTCAAGGTTCCTCCTTTAGCTCAAGTCTCCACCTTTTTCCACCAAGAACCCTCCTTTAAGCAAAAACAAACTTTCATGAATATGCTCATGAGTTAGGCTCAAGAACACAAGAGAAAAATATGATATTTTTCAAGAAAGTTTAAAACACTTACACTAGAACTCAATAGAACCAAGCAAGGATGTGTTGTTCTTCAAGAGAACTCAAGAACATAACTCCATGGCTCTCAAAACCTTCAAAACCATGGCTGTGTTTGGGGATAAGGAACACGAAAATTTGATCCGCACCATGAAAATGGTATGGTTGTGAAGAGGAGAGTGAGGGGAGCAAGTTTGGTGAAGGGGATTTGGTGATTTGGAGAGGTTTTGGAGATGAAATCTTAGAGAGAAGAGAGAGCAAAGTCAAAAATTGAATTTTAGAGAGAGAAGTAAGAAGAGGGGGGCTGATTCAGATCTCAAATGGGAGGGGAAGGTGCCCTAATTAGGGTTGCTATGTCACTTAAGTGCCATTCGTCCTTTAGTGAGACCCGATGTAATTTTTAACTAATCCATCGTCAAGTTTTTACCCGGAAACTCCCAAGACTCTAACTTTAAGTACTTAACATTAATTTTGTCTAATTATCATGTTCATAACTTAAAAATTTGATTAGTAGATCACAGATCCACTAACAGTTGTTTAATTACACTGTAGTCTTTACCGGTGTTCTTAACTGTACCCGGATTTCATAATCTTCTTAACTTTAACATTATCGACTGCTGCTACATCAGTACAAAATACCCGGCAGAAGTGACTTTTCAAAAATACCCCAATATGGGTATCAATCTTCATCAATTCATATCTTAACCTCATTCATGATGTTTATATCATTATATTAGCTCTCTAACTATAATTTGCTAACTTAGAGCTATTCTACTAACTGTTACTGCGTCAGAAGTCAAAATTAACAGATGAAAATTTATTTGTGCAAAATACCCTCAATATGGGTATCAAAATTCTTAGAATTTCATCATCATTCTATTTATGACCATAAGGTCCTAATTATAAACCTCTAATTTAAAAGTCATTTAATTAGGTTTATTATAGGAAGAACTCTTAAAGTTAGGAAATTGAGTCTTAGGTATATTGGTCCATTTCAAATACTCTAAAAAATAGGGCCAGTTGCTTACCAACTTGCTCTTCCACCACATCTTTCCAATCTCCACAATGTCTTTCATGTTTCTCAGCTTAGAAAATATTTCCCAGACCTCTCTCATGTTCTTAATATAGACACAGTACAAGTTAAAGAGAATCTGACTATTAAGACCAGACCAATTCAGATTCTTGATAAAAATATAAAGCAACTGAGAAATAAAGTGATTCCATTAATCAAAGTATTATGGGAAAGACTTTCACCATAAGAAGCGACGTCGGAAAAAGAAGAAGAATTATGACAGAATTATCCAGAAATTTTCTTAACAGGTATATCGAAATTTTGAGGACAAAATTTTATTTAGAAGAGGAGAAATGTAAAACTCAAAAAAAAAAAAAAACATTCACGCCTGCGGCGCATGGGCTGCGCTTGCAGCGTGAACCATTCAAAATAAGCACTGATTAGCATATATACATATATATATGTTTAAATAATAATAATAATAATAATAATAATAGTAATGATAATAATAAATAAATAAATAAATAGTAATAATAAATAAATAATTAATCAAATATCAAAATAAATAAATAAAAAAATATAATAAAAGTAAAATAAAATAACATAGTAGTAAATAAATATTAAAAACATATAAGTAAATATTATAGGTATTCATTAAATAATATTTTTATTTATATTATAATAATTTAACTAAAAAGTAAATAACAAAAGAAATTAAAACAATGTATATATAAGCCATCTATTGTATGCAGTAAAAGAGTACGTGATATATAATACTATAACAATGTTATAGTTATCCTTATATACACCAAATAATAATAATAAAAAATAAAAAAGTACAATAAGGACTAATTTAGAAGAAGCAATGTGGAAGATGAGGTAGATGTAATAAGATTCTTAATGATTGCTCTTGTTAAAGGATAGTTAGATTTGAAAGAAATTTAGTTAATTTGATTAGAATCTAAATATAGTAATGATGGGCAAGTCAAAAAGGAGTCAACTTGAGTGCCTATATATATGAAGGTGGGGTTGTTAATTGAAAAAAAAAAAAAAATAGAGTATCAGAAAGAGAGAGACAACAAGAGAAGAAAAAAAAGAAAAAAAGAAGGAAGAAAGGTAATATTGAGAGATAAAAACTCTCTCTCATCTTCTCTTCTTTTTACTATTCTTTTGAAAATTTTAACGGTACTGTTATTCTGTCAAATTCCTTTCTTAAATTTCTTCTCTACTTGATTTTATTCACATCTTTAGTTCTATTATTAATTAGTTCTAAAATCTTTTTTTTTTATAGTCGATTACTGGTTGATGAGTTATTTGGTACCAAATAAATATTAAAAAGATGTGTAATTTTAACTGTAAGATACTGCTGTGAACTGATCCATAAAATTTGGGATCAGACAGTTAAAAGGTAAGGGACGCCTTATCATAGTTTGAGCTCCACCATATAGAACTTTTCACATGCAGGAGAGCCACATAAATTGGGTATTTATATAGCTTCAGTTAAATATTATACAATGTAGTGTTTATTATTATTCTATTGCTACTTCATTTTTCTATTAATTGAGAGAATGATATTTTCTGTTACTACAACTGTAAATGGTTATAGTTAAAAAAAATGGAACCTCTCTGTACCAAAAAATAAAATAAAAAATGGAACCTCAATATTACTGAGAATCTTTCTCATGTTTTATGTGTTGCTAACCTTTCCAGAAAATCATAATGCCTAGCCTAAGCTTGTCAGGTGAAGGATGGAGTATCAATCTTTACTCTTACAATGATCGCATGGAATTCTATATTGTAGTAGGAAATCAAGGAGCTGCTGCAATATTGTATGCTGAAAGTGTGAAAACCTACACCTATAGACTAGATTAGGATAAGACCCATGTATTTTATAATTATGTGATGTAAGATACAAATAAAGTGATGTAATATATAGTAGGATGTAGGACCAGTGTAAAATATTTCCAGTATGTACTTGACTATGATATGTATAAAGTGACGTTAGTAGATGTTTGTTTAAGATTCCTTTTTAATTTTCTTATCGTCAATATTAAAATTTAAAGAATTCACGTAATATCCCTTATACGAGTTAATATTAAGGGATGTTATAGAAAACAACAGGCATATTTAGTTATTGGGATTTATGAATATTATGTGACAAGAAAAAACTTACATCATGCTACATTAACAATATAAGTGGGTCCCACCAGATTTTGTAAAAAAAAAATAAAAAATAAAAAAAGTGATGCACAGATATCCATATGTGTGCATGAAGGAATAATGGATTTTATGTAACATAACCAAATGATTTCCCTTAGTTATTTACTATTAACAATGTGCAATCAACAAAACAGTTTATAATAGCAAAGTATACATGTTTAGAAAATAAACTAACAGTGGTTTATAAAATAAAAAATTGTAAATTTGTTTAAAATATAAACAGGTGAGTGGCAGGTACCTTTTTCAAATTTTCTTTTGTTAAAGTTTTTCAAGTGATTTTTTTATCCTTATTTGGGCAGACTTAATTACTTTTTCATAAAGGAGTTACTCATTGTGATGCCTCGACTGGACACTAGCTTATCCCTATTTGTTATGTAAGTGGGGAATTCTAGACTTTTGTTATCCGAGCTTTCTAGCGCATAAGATTTAAGAGATTCATATAAGTTGATCAAAAGAATAAGAAGAAGAAGAGATTCATATAAAAAATAGAAAATATTTCTAGATAATTTTTATTTATTTAAATAATGAGTTGAATTAAGGCGGTGTCAAACATCGAAGTGTTCAACCGTAAAAATCTATTCATTAAATCTTATCCTGAAAACTATCACCTAAAACCTCGATTTATCTTACTGGATTGTTGAGAAAAAATTGAAAGCGGAAGCATGTGTATCTGTCTTCGTAGATAGGGATGTTCATCAGCCGATCCAAACCGATTCAAATCGCGGTGACCGAACCGAAAAACCGGTAACCGAATAAATCGAAAACTGAAAAAAAACCCACAGATTTTAATTGGATTGGACTAGTTTTCGGATGGGTTGATGAAAATCGATCTACAATATTAATTCTCCTCTAGTTATTTGGGTCTTTCCCCAACCATAGTCCAAAAAGTTCTAAATCCAAGACCCATTAACCAATCAACTAAATATAAGAAAAAATCTAGTCACATCTCATGAATAAAACTTCATTTATGTAGAGCTTCATATCTCATTGCCAAAAATAAATAAATTATATGTAACGGTAACGGTAATTGAATATAACGGTAATGATTATATCTCAATAACTAGTACTTATAGCAGTGCTCCTATAGTAGTGTCCTTATTTTAATTACTTAATTGTAATAGTGTTTTTTATTGTAACAACCTTCATGGTTATAAGTAGGTGTGTGGCTGTTAAGAAATGATATCAGAAAATTGTTGGAATTTCTCTTTTCTCTCGTGACTCTTTCTCTCTCAATTCCCTCTTCTGCTCTTCTTATCCTTTCTGCATTTCTTTTCCTCTGTAACAACCGTTACAATGGTGCTTTCATCGATCTACTCTTCCTCTATAGCTAAAAGTAACATTCATCGTCTTCCACACCAAATCATTGATCCCCAATTTCACCCTTCCATCTCACCTACCATTACATCATATTGGGATGATATCACTGTAGCACTTCATGCAATCGACCAATCCCTTACAAAATCGTGTGTTGACTTCGTAAGTGCTAGGGCTAAGATGCAATCTGATTTCACAAGGGTTCGAGATGAGTTGCGATATGATTTCGCAAAGATTAGGGCTGATATCGATAAGATGCACGCTGATCTAGAAGATAAAGCTGCTACTAGGATTCAAATGATATTTCGTGGATATCTTATGAGGCGTCAGCGATTAAGGAAACCCGAAACCCCTACGACTACAAACCAGTGGATGGCGTCCCTCCCACAATTGACAAGCGTGCCCACAAGCTTTGCACTTGCTCCGATTGGTGGAGCATCCTCAGCCTCTATGTCGTTTGGTGGATCATTTGTTGCTAAGGGAACACCCTCGTTCATTGCAGATCCTTCCTTCCATATCTCAGATGACCCGAACCACCCTCATCCATTCCAGGTTCCTATATTTGAACCCCCTGTGTACGGTATTATTGCTCAACACTCTTAGATCTTTGGTGTTGTGGTTCCCTACACACTGAGTGCTAAACCAACCTTTCCTAAGCCACCAGATTCAACTTGTGCAACGATTTGTGACCCTAATTTGGCTACGAAAAGATTATATTGTTATGCACACAAGATGTTTGCTGAAATGGCTGCCATGATGATACCTCTAACCTCAAGCTGCTACACTCCAATTGGAAAAATACAGAGCTGCTGTTCAAAGAGACGCCTCTGCCTCAGCTCTTGTTGCATATGAAAGAAGCATACAAGGAAGCCAAGGAGGAGTTTTGCTCACAAATTCGAAGATTTATTGATATTGACAAGCAAACCAGCATCAGCATTAAAAGTTATGTATCAATTGGGAGATTTCTCTATTCTCCGGATGTAAGAAAATCACAACAACTAGGTGGTGCCCTTCAATCATGGCGTGGTTTCTACCAGAGTATAAGACCTACTCAGATGGGTTTGTCATTTAACATTGATATGTCTTCAATGGCATTCATTGAACCACTACCTGTAATTGAATTTGTTGCTCAAATCTTGGGAAAATATGTAACTTATCCAGACTCTAGAGAGGATTCTTGCCCATCTATTGTTGCTGTGTAGCATCCCGGGACTGGCCGGAAGTAACAATGTATGCAGGGTTGGTTTGTGCTCAGCCTCATAGCGACGAACTCATTGAAGATCTTTTCAAATGTTGGAAAGATCCACAACATGGTGTAGTTTATGGTGGTATGATCAAGGAGTTTTTACTTTCATTTAAGAAGGCACCTGGTCAAAAACCATTGAGAATAAGCTCTTGCAGGGATGGGGTAAGTGACAGTCAGTTCTACCAGGTTTTGCTGTATGAGCTTGATGCCATCCGTAAGGCTTGTGCATCCTTGGAACCTAGTTACCAACCTCCAGTAACATTTTTCGTGGTTCAAAAACGGCATCACAATGACAGCAACAACACTAATAAGAGTGGGAATATCTTACCTGGTATTGTGGTGGATTCTAAGATATGTAATATTGTTGGAGATGAGGTATCTATCATTGCACCCGACACTCCAGCCCTTTATGAAGCTCATTTCGGGATTCCAATGGTAGGAGCTGTACTGAGTATTGTTAATATTCGGTTAAATGCATTAACAGTAGCTTTCCTTCTTAGTTATTGTTCAGCAGCAATTGTAATCGTGGATCAAGAGTTCTTTTCCTTGGCAAAAGAAGCTTTGAAATTTTGGTCTGAGAAAAGTAAAAGCTTTAAGCCTCCGATTTTAATTGTCATTGGTGATAAGAACAACAAACCTAATGAACTCATATATGCTTTGGCTAAAGAAGCCATAGAATATGAGAAACTTCTTGAAAGTGGTGACCCTGAATATAAATGGAAACCTCCAGAGGATGAGTGGCAGAGCATTGCTTTGGGTTACACATCTGGTACCACTGCTAGTCCTAAGGGCGTGGTATTACACCACCGAGGGGCATATCTAATGTCTCTAAGTGGAGCTCTTATTTGGGGAATGCAGGAAGATGCTGTGTATCTGTGGACGTCACCCATGTTTCATTGCAATGACTGGTGCTATACTTGGACACTTGCAACTCTTTGTGGGACAAACATTTGTTTTCGTCAGGTAACAGCAAATGCAACTGCATTTGGGATGTCATGTATTTTTATCTTTAACCCTGGTATTGTTATAATAACTCAACCTCGAGGACGAGGATGGTCTGAAGGAGGATGGAATGTAACGGTAATGGAATGGTAATGGAATATAATGGTAATGAGTATATCTCAATAACTAGTACTTATAGCAGTGCTCCTATAGTAGTGTCCTTATTTTAATTCCTTAATTGTAATAGTATTTTCTATTGTAACAACCTTCATGGTTATAAGTAGGTGTATGGCTGTTAAGAAATGATATCAGAAAATTATTGGAATTTCTCTTCTCTCTCGTGACTTTTTCTCTCTCAATTCCCTCTTCTTATCATTTCTGCATTTCTTTTCCTCTGTAACAACCGTTACATTATATTATCGTTTACTGATGTTTTTGTATTTCAATTTTTTTTACAAAGCCTATTATATAAAAAATGTTATTTGCACAATAACCATGAAATAAATTTTAGAATTTTCAAAAAATCGAAAAACTGATCCAATCCAACAAAATTTGGGTTGGATTAGATCGGATTTGAAAAAAAAATCCAAACCGAATGGATGATTACATGATTAAATCGAAAGGATTGGATCAGATGATTTTTCTTTCAAAAAACCGATCTAATACATACCGCGATCCCATATTCATAGAGATAACTTACGTATTTAATTTTCGCTCAGATTTGGTCTTCGCCGGTCAAATTGTTATTATTATCGCATTAGGTTTTTATTATGGATGAGCCAAAATCGTTTAGTTTCATGGGCCTCATAATGGTATAAGATTGCTTGATTTCCCGCATGAGAGGGTCAGGTATGCGAGGGAGAGTAAAGAGAATCATATATTGAACAATTTTTTTTTTTATCTTCTTTTATAGAAGGTTGGGCCGATTCATGACCCATAGCAAATCCATTGTGCCGATTCAAAACCGTTATGCTACTCTTAATTATTTTGTATAAACCAAATGTTAATTATTTAGGCAGTAAAATATCTTCTAATTAAAATATTAAAGATACTTTCAATAATTAATACTAGGCTTGAATATGTTGTTATCCCTAAAATATACTAACTTTTGATTTGTGTTATTTTTTTTTCTATATGTGAGCACTTTTTTAGTCTAGTCGTTGTCATAAACAGAGGTGACAAAGTTGGCAGTCCATCCCGTCCCGTCATCAATTTGCCAAAAGATTCACTCCGCCCTGTCTCGTTTGGTGGGTTAGACGGGTTGACCCGCCAACTCGAGTCCATTTTTGAGATGGGCTGAAAAACTCAGCTATCCCAACCCACCAAAAAATGAACTCACTCCACCCTGCCCCACTTTTGAGATGGGTTAAAAAACTCAGCTTGCCCCAATCCATTTAATAGGCAGAGTAAATTGACCCGCCGAGTTGAGCCCGTTTTGTTGACTCTAATCATAAGTGTTGTTTCGAACGGACCCTCAACTCACCTTAAGTACATGTCTCATATCATCTATATAATTAGTCTGATACCGAATTTTTGGTTTAGGTAATTCAGGTTTTGGTTTGTATTTCTTGTTTTTCAAAAGCGAACACTTTTGGTCCCTATCACATTCTCGCTCCCCCAATCATTTATTTTTCTCCCGTCTCTTTTTGCAAAAGTTGACAAGCCTCCTTATGAAGGTGGAGCCATAGTCTAC
>JAVKPL010007185.1:0-29099 GCA_032173675.1 Gastrolobium villosum | reverse complement strand
TCACCCCAACCCCGCTACCTTATGAGTTACACATCAGCACACCTACTGGAGGATCGTGCACGGCCTCGGAGATCTGCAGAGGTGTTACCTTGCAGTATGAAGGGGACACATATACAGTTAACTTGGTGGTCCTGCCGGTATTCAACTTCGATGTGATTATCGGTATGGACTGGTTGACGGAAAAACGGGATAACTTTGGATTGTCGTGCGGGGAAAGTCATTGTTCCTGCAAAAGATGGTAATTTTCAACCTTTCTCTTTCCTTATTGCAAGTTAGAAAGAGCTCCGCAAGGGAGCAGCAGGATATCTTTTGTCGATCGAGGCTGAGACCTCGGTTGACAATAGAAAATTCAGAATGTACCGGTAGTTAGAGAATTCGAGGAGGTATTCCCGGATGAAATACCTCGATTGCCTCCTCATAGGGAAATTGAATTTTCTATCGAACTTGTTCCTGGAGTTGGACCAATCTCCATTGCCCCGTATCGTATGGCGCCGTTGGAACTTCGCGAGTTGAAGAAGCAGATAGAAGAGCTTTTGGCAAAGGAATTCATCAGACCGAGTACCTCCCCATGGGGTGCTCCAGCCATCTTGATTAAGAAGAAGGATGGAAGTTTACGTTTGTGTGTAGGCTACCGCCAGCTGAACAAAGTAACGGTGAAGAATAAGTATCCGCTACCGAGGATCGACGATTTGATGGACCAGCTGAGGGGAGCCAGAGTCTTTTCCAAGATAGATTTACGATCGGGATACCATCAGATCCGGGTCAAACCGGAGGATATTCCGAAAACCGCTTTTAGGACTCGTTATGGGCACTACGAATATCAGGTGATCCCATTCGGACTTACGAATGCTCCAGCGGTATTCATGGACTACATGAACCGCATCTTCCGCCCCTTTCTTGATCAGTTTGTTATTGTGTTTATCGACGATATCCTGATTTACTCAGCTAATGAAGAGCTGCATGCGGAACATTTGAGGATTGTCTTGCAAATCTTGAAGGAGAAGCAGTTGTACGCGAAATGGTCGAAGTGCGAGTTTTGGCTTAAAGAGGTCCAGTTTCTGGGCCATGTCATTTCATCAGAAGGTATCGCGGTGGACCCCAGCAAAGTTGAAGCTGTCATGAATTGGGAACGACCCAAGACTGTCACTGAAGTAAGAAGTTTCTTAGGTCTGGCTGGATATTATCGAAGGTTCATCCAGAATTTCTCTCAGATAGTGCAACCCCTTACCCGTCTCACTCGGAAGGATAAGCCTTTTGAGTGGACTGAAGCCTGTGAAGAATGTTTCTTGGAACTAAAGAGCAGATTGACGAGTGCTCCCGTACTCACGATTCCGGATCCTACCCGAAAGTTCGAAGTATACTGCGATGCGTCGCTGAAAGGACTTGGATGCGTGTTGATGCAGGATCGTATGGCGGTAGCTTATGCATCTCGACAACTGAAGCCTCACGAAGAAAATTATCCTACGCACGATTTGGAGTTAGCAGCTATAGTGTTCGCACTTAAAATCTGGAGGCACCACTTGTATGGTTCGCAGTTTGACGTGTTCAGCGATCATAAGAGTTTGAAGTATTTGTTCGACCAGAAGGAGCTGAATATGCGGCAACGTCGGTGGATGGAATTTCTGAAGGACTACGATTTTGAACTTAAATACCACCCAGGAAAGGCAAACGTGGTAGCTGACGCCCTGAGTAGGAAGACACTGCACACTGCAACTCTGATGATAGAAGAATTGAAATTGTTTGAGGCCTTTCGAGACTTGAACTTATCTGTAGACGAGAGAGGGCATAGCATAAGATTGGGAAATATAAAGGTGGAGAATGAATTGATCAGTAGAATTAAGGAGGCTCAGAAAGATGAAGAGTTAGTCCGTGATTTGGTTGGCAACCAAGATGTTGTAAAGGATGAGAATGATGTTTGGAGATTTCAAGGACGGCTGGTTGTGCCGAATGAAGAGTTGAAGCAAGAAGTTTTACAGGAGGCTCACAAGGGTAAGTATGCAGTTCATCCTGGATCCACGAAGATGTACCATGATTTGAAGACCTCGTTTTGGTGGCCGGGTATGAAGCGTGATATTGCTGAGTATGTATCTCGGTGCTTAACTTGTCAGAAGGTGAAGTACGAACATCAGAAACCGTCGGGACTCCTTCAACCTTTGCAGATTCCCGAATGGAAGTGGGACAGTATTGCGATGGATTTTGTAGTTGGACTTCCTCGGACGCGAGAAGGATATGATTCTATCTGGGTGATTGTTGATCGTTTAACGAAGTCAGCTCATTTCTTGCGTGTTAGAACCACATATGATACAGAGAGGCTTGCCAGAATTTACCTGCAGGAGATTGTGAAGCTGCACGGAGTTCCTACGAGTATTGTCAGTGATCGTGATCCCATGTTTGCCTCTAAGTTTTGGGAATCTTTTCAAAGAGCATTAGGGACCCAATTGAGGTTGAGTACTGCTTATCACCCGCAGACCGATGGACAGACGGAACGCACCATTCAAGCATTAGAGGACATGTTGCGAGCATGTGTTTTGGAGTTAGGAGGCAGCTGGGATAGCTATCTTTCTTTGATTGAATTTGCTTACAACAACAGTTACCACTCCAGTATTCAGATGGCACCGTATGAAGCTCTGTATGGGAGAAAATGCAGATCCCCTTTATGTTGGACTGAAGTGGGTGAGCGAAGTATGTTAGGACCTGATCTAATTCAAGAAACATCCGAACAAGTAAAGAAGATTCGAGAAAATATGCAGAGGGCTCAGGCCAGACAGAAGAGTTATTACGACAAGCGTCATAAGCCTCTATCTTTCGAAGTCGGAGACCATGTATTTTTGAGAATCACACCTACATCGGGACTCGGAAGGAGAATGGGAGTTAAGAAGTTAAGTCCACGGTACTTAGGACCGTATCTGATTATGGACCGGATTGGAGAGTCTGCATACCGGTTGGCTTTACCACCCAATCTGTCAGGAATTCACAATGTATTTCATGTGTCGCAGCTACGGAGGTATCTCTCTGATCCATCTCACGTGTTACAGCCAGAAGAAGTGGAACTAAAGGAAAATTTGACTTATCAAGTGCAACCGTTCCAAATTCTTGAAAGATCCGTCAAGCGACTCCGTTCTAAAGAGATTCCTTTGGTGAAAGTATTGTGGAACAACAGATCGGCAGCTGAAGCCACTTGGGAGCGCGAGGACGACATTCAGAAACGCTATCCAGAACTGTTTAGCTCTTAAGTAAGTTTATTTTGCGGACAAAATTCCTATTTGGTGGGGAGAGTGTAACATCCCGCATAATTAGTAAAATACATAAGTACTATATGTTATAGATGTATGTGTAGATTTCGGATTTTTGGTTTATGTGAGATGGTTGCGAATTGTTGACCTTTATCCTTGGATAAGACTAAGGTAATTAATTAAATTAAATCATAGGAGGATAAATATGTAGACATGTGAATTTATTATCATATGAGTAATGTGAGTGTGTGTTAGAAGGCCTTAGTGTTTATTGGACTTTGGAAGTGGGCTAGTGTGTGTGTGACTTGTCACCTTTGGACTTATGTGATTGGATTCTTTGTGTGTGTGGCCAATGGCCCAAGGATGGCTTTTGGATCCATCAAGTTCAGCCCAAGGTTAAACCCACACCTTTTTCCCCTAAGCCTTGTCCAACAAGGTTGTTTGTGCACCAAGGAACTTGCACATGGCTAGATGCATTTCCTCCTCTTTCATGCGCAAAATAGGGTGATTATACTTAGAAAAAAATCTGCCAATTTCCCTCTTGTTTGACCGCCACTTCACCTTGCTTTTGCACCTCTTGGATTCAATTTTATTGCATGAAAGACACATGTGCACTTTAGCATGATTTTAGGCTGCATACTTCCCCATTTAGGCGCACATGGAGGGGTCTTGGTGCAGATTTTTTATGACACAAATCTGACTTGAGTGTTGACCAAGTGAACCACCTTACACCTTCCATCATGAGGCTGAATTGTGCAGATTTTTGCATGCTTTAGTCAGTCCATCATGAGCCAAATCTCCCCCTTACTTCCACATGCAATCAAAGGAGATTTTTGGGGCTGCAACCTCTCATCATTTGCGCACCTAGACTGCACCAATGCAGATTTTTGGGCTGTCATGTGGTTGTCTTGCATGTTGACTTAGTAAACCTCTTACTTGTGCTTATGATGCACCTCCTCCACTCCATCTTATGCGCATAGCTTGGTCAATTGTGCAGAAATTTTTCTGACTTAGGACAGCTTTCAAATCTGAACATATCCCCCTCACCTCCTTGCATGTGCATAGTGTACTTTAGAAGCAACCAAATGTGCAGTCCCACCTCTTCAAGTAACCAGAATTTTCATGATGCTTAATCATGCCACTTCTCCTCACTTTCCCTTTAAATATGCACATAAGGAAGGGGCTGGCCTCATGTACAAGTGCAGCCAACTTCTCCTCCTCCTCCTCACTCTCTAGCCGAACCAACAAGCTTCCTTGGAGCAAGAAGACTTTGCCAAGCCAACTCCCTCCTTCCCTCACCACCAAACCGTGGCCTTGACACAAGTGAAGTGTGAGTTTCCCCTCTTTTCCCTCTCACTGCCCAGCCTTGTCTTCAACCTTGAAACTGTCCAAGCTTGTTCATCCTCACCTTGTGTGCGCATAGATCATCATAGGAAGTGGGGACTTGTTGTGAAGTAGAGCTAGAAAGTGTGTGGTGAAGTGTGTGCTACAAGAGGTAAGCCTTGAACTTAGACCTCTTTCATTGTGTAACCATGTGTGTGTGCTTGAATGTCTCCTTGAATATGTTTTGTTTTGGATTCTTGATTGAGCATGGTTAAAGTATAAGTATGGAGCCATTTTATGATGACTTGTATGCATGAGTTGTAGAGTGAAAGTCTCATGGTTATGCTTAAGATATATGCCACTGTTTTGTATGCAATATGCCACTGTTTCCCTATGAATGTGCCACTGTTTTGAGGGTAAAATGCTCACTATTTCGGTTCCTCAAGATCACCATTTTATGCCGCTGTTTCTGCACATTATATGCCACTGTTTCTGCACATATATGCCACTGTTTCTGCACATTATATGCCACTGTTTCTGCACATCATATGCCACTGTTTCTGCACATATATGCCACTGTTTCTGCACCATATGCCACTGTTTCTGCACATATATGCCACTGTTTCTGCACCTTATATGCCACTGTTTCTGCACATATATGCCACTGTTTCTGCACATTATATGTCACTGTTTCTGCATAAAAACACTCACTGTTTTAGTCATCATATGCCACTGTTTTTATGCATAAAATGCCACTGTTTTAGTCATCATATGCCACTGTTTTTATGCATAAAATGCCACTGTTTTAGTCATCATATGCCACTGTTTTTATGCATAAAATGCCACTGTTTTAGTCATCATATGCCACTGTTTTTATGCATAAAATGCCACTGTTATTCCATAATATGCCACTGTTTCAATGTCCAAAAAACCATGATTTATGCTACTGTTTTAATGCTCAAAAATGTACCATTCATGCCACTGTTTTGATGTTCAAAAGTCACTATTTATGTCGCTGTTTTAACATTCCTATGCCACTGTTTCTGCCACTGTAAAACGTCACTGTTTCTGTTTTAAAACGTTCACTGTTTCTGCTGTATGTTTACTGTTTTCCTGCTGTAAAACGTCACTGTTTCTGTCCACTATTTTTAAGGATAATACCACTGTTTTCTGTTCACTGTCTTATAAAATTGTGAACAATTCACTGTTTCTGCTATTATGTTTAAGCACAAACGTCACTGTTTTCTGCTGTAAAAATGCTGCTGCATGGCTCACTGTTTTGCTGCTGTAAAGACTGCTGTATGATCACTGTTTTCCAACTGTAAAACACTGTATATGCTCACTGTTTTGCTGCTATATAAGCACTGCTGTATGCTCACTGTTTCTGTGTGTGAAATAGCCATGTAAATGATTGGTTGTAATTGATTTAGGTGCGCTTGTTTTAGAAGTAGATACTGTCGCCATGTGTTTGGTAATATTTAAGGCACGCAAAGGTAAGTGCCAGGCGATATTGCCTAATGTGACTATTGACTACTGGTATAAATTGTGACATGATGCTCCATATGCCGTAAAAAATATTTGATTCCACTATGAAGTGCGCGCACGACGGAAAAGCCAAAGGAATGGCGTTATGGCTATATGATTATAAGGTAAAGGCGTTATGTGGCATATATATATGAATATGATGAAAAGGATATGAAAGGTATATAAGCACTGCATGATTTTGTGCATCATACCGCATTATATTACTGTTTTGTGTGTGAAACATAGCATGGGATGCATGTACCAAGAGCATATAGGTCTTGCTTTTTAGAATAGTTATGTACATTTGAGGACGTGTGTTTGCAACAATAATTTTTTTTAGGCATCCCCAAATAACATAAGCACATGTGTTGTATATTATATTTATTCTTTCATTTTAATAATTTTTATGCATCTTTTATTTGATTTCTTGAAAAAAATACATATTATTTTTTAGCGCGCACGACGGTGCTAAAAGGCAAAGGAAAGGACGTTATATACGCAATATATTTGATAAAAAGGAAAAGGAAAAGGGTGGTGTGTTTTATGAAGTGACTGTTTATGATGAAATTTATGAACAATGGCCATTTTGGAAAAACCTTTGTGGAAAGAATTTAAGTGTTGAAAATTTTTATACGGATTTGTATTCTGCTTTATTAGCCCATGTGACGTTAACGACTCTAATTCCGCTTAGCAAAAAACTCTCTTTTTTAATACAATGTTTACATTTTAAACCAACCGTATTTGACAAAAATCCAAAACTGTAATCATATCCCATAATTTATTGTGAAAAATATAAACTACATTATATATGTTTTGTAAAATTTATCCAAGGTTGCTAAGAGATTCTCATAAACTATCAAAGCTCAACTACACATTTTACACTTAGGAAATCAAAGTTACCTTCAGTTTTTTCAAAACTGAGAATAGACTACATGTCCATAAATTCTCAAATTTTAGTATGTTAAACCACACTCTCTAAGATTTTCAATAAGGTATCGTAAGTTAATTGTTCAAAACTGACAATATATAGCGAATAGAGGATCTAAGCACCTTCACTTCTTTTGTAACTACAGGAGTTCTACCAATCTGTTTTCTCTCAAATTTTAATAGATTATATTAGACACATATACCTTTAATTTAATATATCATAAGCCTTATTTCGTAAGAAACAAAGGAGTTATGAAATTTTAAAAATTGCAAACAAAGGTTGCACTCTAATTCACGATATTGGGCAGTCATCTTTTAATTGAAAACTGCGCATGATCTACGACTCATTATGGTCCCATATTTTAGGAAAAATTGAGGACATCCTAATCTTCAAAATGATAACTCACACACCTCATTTAACCAAGAGTTAAGTGGGATATAGCACACCAAAGTCAGAGGTAGTTCCTCTACGTTTTCTATAAAATTTGATAGCATAACCATTGTTTATTGGACTATTCCAGGGATTGTACTCCCACTTAATATTCAACACCTGATAGGAAGACAACTCCAATCCAATATATGAACAACATCGAAAGATGGCTCCGTGCCATTTCTATTAACCTAACATCACACATCATTAAGTACAGGCATACTTACATGGATCTCTATTAGCTTTATACAAATACATACATAGGCTACATATGCCTTTCAAAAAGAATAATTACACTATATACATTTGTATGATCGCACACTGGTCATGTTACATCAAAACATGAATACAGACAGTCATCAAAACATGCATCTATCAGTCCACTCTAGTAACCATACTAATCATCCAACACCAGCTTCTTGCCTCTCGTACGAAAATCAACTACAAATGTACCTGAAATATGTTCCCCAAACGGGGTGAGATTCAACTATCTCAGTAAGCTTAGGGTTTATGGAGAAGTCTCCACCCACGAATTCACTTTCTGTGTAACACGTCAGATTCCAGAACATAGATAACATTAGAGTCTCATAATAATATAGTTAGATATTTTACACCATCAAACAATCATACTCATATATAATATCATGCTTTATTTCTCTAACAATTTATACTTTGATTAACTATCCTATCAATTATTTCACATCATTATTCCAAAAGCTCATATCAACCAAAGTTATTAGCAACTCACATTAATCAGAATTCATCAAAAATTCATAATAATCATATTCATCAGAACTTTATGATGTATGATGACCGGATGCATTCACATTAATCAGCATATCCTATCGATTGTAGATGACTGGATGCGTTCACGGTAATAACTAATTATATTCCACCAGAGCCACCCATTATCCGGATGCACTCAACTTGTACAACCAAAATACTCATTGGCCTCGTATTGGAATTCATATTATATATATATATACACACACACACACACACACACACACACACACACACACACACACACACACACACATCAATTTCAACCGCTCACATCAATTCCAATACACTATCCATTAATCTTATATCAGATTAATCACATCACAACATTTTCACAGCTCACGTCAATTCCAATAAAATATATTGAAATACTCACATCACAGCACCTCGAATACAACACATCAATTTCATATAACAAATCAAACACAACACATCGAATATAGAAATCATATCCAACATACACATAAAATGCATATATTAGATCAAACATAATACACTTAATAACAGCACATCAAATCACCTTGCATTTAATTACAGCAGATCAAATACAACTATATCCACTCACACACATCAAATCATAGAACAATTAATTACGACAAATTAAATCAAATTACATTAAATCATATCATTTATAGTATATCATACGTATTGATCCCATATAAATGCAATTATGCTAAGTTCTAACATTCATAATATCCACTCATACATATCAAATCATAGAACAATTAATTACGACAGATTAAATCAAATTACATTAAACCATATCATTTACAGTATATCAATTATATACATATTGATCTGATATGAATGCAACTATGCTAAGTTCTAACATTCATATTAGTTATTTCCATCAGCCATAATCCACCCGAGTACGGTGGAACATCATACTGAAGAAAGCTCCTAAACCAAAAAATTACCTGTTCAGTTTTCCCTGCTATTAAGTTGCAGTCCAAGTTACTTGTACACTTTACGTCCATTTACTTCGTCTGATTCTATACTCTGGCATCATTTATAAAATTACCACTAATTATCAATTAAACATATTACTTGTAATTCAAGCAATCAACATATCATATGTTAATTCAATTACCTACTCAATAACTCTTTTAATGAGCTTGACAGTTCTCTTTCACTTGACAATTCTCTTATCACTTGACAGTTCATGACATACCACATTAGTCTTAGTACTTATTCCATACTTTGTCATTAGACCCAGTATTAGCTAGTTAAAACCACTAACTCAAGTGAATATCTCACACTTTATCATCATGGCCGAATTGCATCTTCATGAATTCATACATTTTGTGTGCCATTTATTTACTACCAATTAACCCAATTGATAATACTATATGACCTAATTCACAATTACCTTGAAATTAGGTTAACTTATAACTTCCATGTTAACATCACATTACACATTAGGTTATATGATTTGTCATCATTTTTTATACAACTTTAATAGTTCAATTCACCTTACACATTATCATATTCAATAACTCACCATGATATCAAATTAACTTCAACACTTATATTACATTTCCCATATAGCCGAATTGGCATGTCAATGTATTGAATGATCTTTTCATCATTTTATTCTAATTAAACCATGTTTCATCTTGATTTATTTTATCAATTGAACACTAAACCACTCTTACACATTCAATTATATAATTTTGACCATAATTGAAACATATAGGCCAAATTGTACCTATACTTAGGTTCATTTAATTCATCATTTTTCTATCATCATAAACCACATTAATCATTGATTAACCACATACTAATCAAACTTTAATCATATTTTTATGATCAAACATTAATCCTTATTAATTTTAAAATATATGGCCGAATGGCCTTTATAATGGTTCCATGGATTTTCTTTGTAACTTTCACTCATTGTTCATTGATCCAATCATCGTTAAATCACTTGAAAACCCTAGTTTCACTTAGGTATTTTATCAAACAAGTGGTGTACATGTTTTTACCTCACTTGGCTGATTAGCCCTAGTTCCATTAATAACCCTTTGTTTTATTTTAAGCATTTCTATGCATAGTTTGACATGGATTCAACAACCAACCACAAAACAACATCAAATCCCATGAAATAACATCATACGGTCATGATTCATCTAACCCTAATCATCCACAACCACTTCAAATATCTATTTTCAGCCATTAAAATGGAGATATATTACCTTGTCTAGCTTCACTTGAACATAGACAACATATTCCAACTTAAAGACTTGATGAACCTCTAACTTTTCCACACTTGATGAATAGTACTAGCACACTTTGGAAGAGGATATCCCAAGATATAAAACTTCCCAAAGTGAAAAGAATAGAGATTTAGGATCACAAGACCTAAAGTTTTGTGTAATAGGTTTTCTCTAGTTTTACCTAAATCTCCTTGAACTTCCTTGCCTTTTTCCCTAGCAAGTTCACGACCTTATGGAGAAGAAAAGGAAGAAGAAGTGAGCCTGGGATATATTCCTCAATGAGGTTGCCGACTTATGAAGGAAAAGAATGACTAAATACATGTATCTTCTTCACTTAGCCACTTATTTTGACTTGTAACCTTCATGCTAAAATCCTATAGTACTTAATTGACTACTTAACATCTCCAAATGAAAGAAAGTGGCGCGGGATACTAATTCAAGAAGCAAATCGACTTGGATGTAGCTTTCTCACTTAACTATCTACTTGTCATCTTTTGAATATTCACACTTCACTCTCATTTGTCCATTCTTTCAAGACTTTTCAACCTTGATTGCTATTGGTTCATTTATAAGCAACCTTGACCTTCTAGTAATTAAGAATCTATAGATGCATATGAATTACCTATGAATCAAAAATTTAAGAGGAAATTCACAAAGTTAAGTTACATTGTCAATTTCATTAACTTTCCAAGCAATTTAACCTATACCAATTCTTGTTGGTTACTTTTTAATCTAAATTTGGCCTAATTTTAGGAACTAATCTAGACACCATCTAATTAGATTAAATACACTTTAATACGATGAAATTTGCCACACAATTTAATTAAACCATCTTATTTAAGTTTTGACCTAGTTTTGGTTAATTACCAAACTAACCATAACTATTACCATAATGACATCTATGTCCTCAAATATATTTTTATACTTACGCTTGGGTCCTGTTAGACTTGTCTGGCATGAATTGTATTCTCAATTTATTTATCATGTCAATTACATGATTTACCGCTCACTGTTTCCTTGAACACATGTTTAATTCACTTAAACACTTATGTAATACAATGTCATCTATTTTGATCGTGAGGGTTGTTATAGAAGAGATGCCACAAGAGGTAGAAGATAACTGTGAAAAACAATAATTATAACACCTCATAAATTTAAATGTGTGTTTTGTATTAAAATGTGAAATTAAAATTGATGGATTAGTGAAAATCCGAGGATTAAGGCCAAAATGGGCAAAAAGGGCAAAATGGTAAATTACCAACCACGTATCCCTAGGCATAAAAATTGAGTTGGAGACTTCATATGACAAAAATAATGTCGGAAACGGACTCAGGGCGAAAAATTGAGTGAATAGGCAAATTCATGAAAAATTGATGAATAATGATTTTTAGTGTAAAATACTGCGGTATGAGTGTACCGATAAGTGTGAAATTTTTATCAATATTTTTAGGAAATAAAAATATGTCATGAACCAAAAAAATAAGTAGATTAAGAATCTGTGATCAGAATTAGTGATTGGATTAAAGTTAAATCGCGTGTGGGACCCGCGGGACCAAAATCCACTTGGTCCACATCACTCCCCCCACGCTCTCTCTTCTTTTTCTTCTTCTTTCCCGTGAGTTCCTTCCCCTTTCATGAAAACAAACCCATTTCTCTCTTCCTCCACCATTTGAGCTATACTGTAACATCCCACATAATTAGTAAGATGCCTAAGTGTTATAATGATATAGATGCATGTGTATGTGTGGTGGCTTGCGAATTGTTTGATCTTTATCCTTGAATGAGACTAAGGTAAGTATTTAAATTAAATCATAGGAGGGTACATATGTAGGCATGTGAATTTTTATTTAAATCATATGAGTAAGTTGATTGTGTGTATAAGGCCTTGGTGTTTATTGGACTTAGGAAGTGGGCTAGTGTGTGGACTTGCCACCTTTAGACTTGTCTTATTGGATCCATTGTATGTGTAGGCCAATGGCCCAAGGAAGTTTATGGATCAATCATGTTCAGCCCAAGGTTGCGTCCACACTTATCTCCCCTAAGCCTTGTCCAACAAGATTGTTTGTGTACCAAGGAATTTCCACATGGCAAGAGTAATCTTCCCACCCATTTCATGCGCAAGAGAGAGTGGATAGGACTTAGAAAAATCTGCCAACACACTCCTTGTTTGACCGCCACATCACCTTGCATGTGCAACCTTTGTTTTCAACTTCATTGCATGGAAGACACATGTACACCTTAGCACTATTTTGGGCTGCATCTTTCTTCATTTTAGGCGCACATGGAGGTGTCATAGAGCAGATTTTTATGACACCAAATCTGCCTTGAGTGTTGACCAAGAGAATCACCTTACACCTTCCATCATGAGGCTGAAATGTGCAGATTTCTGCATGCTTTTGGCAGTCCATCATGAGCCAAATCTGTCCCTTGCTTCCACATGCAACAAAGAAGGATTTTGGACTGCATTTACCCCATCATGTGCGCACAAAGGCAGCATCAAATCAGATTTTTTGGCTGCCACAAAGCTGTCTTGCTTGTTGACTTAGAGAACCCTCTTACATGTGCTCATGATGACACCTCCCTTTCACTCCACCTTGTGCGCATGGTTTAGTCAATTGTGTGAAAAAGTTCTGACTTAGGTAGCAATCAGATCTGAACCTCTCCTGTCCTCATCCTTGCATGTGCATAGTGTATACTAGAAGCAACCCTTTGCTTGTTCAAACCAAGTGTGCAGTCCCACTCTTGCAAGAAACCAAAATTTTCATGATGCATCATCATTGCAACCTCCTCTCACTTCTCTTTAAGTTATGCGCACACATGAGGGGGTTGTCCTCATTTTACATTCAGCCAAGTTCCTTCCTCATTTCCTCCCTCTCTAGCCGTGACTACAAGCACCTTAGGAGCAAGAAGACTTAGCTAACTCATCTTCCCTCACCTCTCAAAACCGTGGCCTATACCCAAGCAAGTGTAAGTTTTTTTCTCCTCCCTTTCCCTCACTGTTCAGCCTTGGTACTCACTCTTGGAAGCTGTCCAAAGGTGTCCTCCTCACCATTTATGCGCATAGATCATCTCCTAGGAAGTGTGGACTTGTTGTTGGTAGAACTAGAAAGGTGTGGTGTGTGAGCAAGAAGTGTGTGCTACAAGAGGTAAGCCTAGAACTTAGACCTCTTCATTGTGTGTAACCATGTGTGTGCATGAGATGTCTCCTTGAATATGTTTTGTTTTGGATTCTTGAATGAGTATGGTAAAGGATTAAGGATGGAGCTATTTTATGAGGATTTGTATGCATGAAAGTCCCATGGTTATGCTTAAGAAATATGCCACTGTTTATGTGTGAATGTGCCACTGTTTTGAGGATATATATGCCACTGTTTCTCAATGAATATACCACTGTTTTGAGGATATATATGCCACTGTTTCCCCCTGAATGTGCCACTGTTTGAGGCTAAGAATGTCACTGTTTCGGTTTCACAAGATCACCATTTTGATGCCACTGTTTCTGCATAAAATGCTCACTGTTTTAGTACATAATGTGCCACTGTTTCTGCATAAAATGCTCACTGTTTTAATGCCACACATGCCACTGTTTTGCACCAAAAATACTCACTGTTTTAGCACCTAATGAGCCACTGTTTCTGCATAAAATAACCACCCTATTGATGTTCAAACCCCACTATTTATGCCACTGTTTTAATGTCCAAAAATCATGATTTATGCCACTATTTTAATCACCATTTATGCCACTGTCTTAATGTTCAAAAATCCCTCTTTATGCCACTGTTTTGATGTGCAAATACCTCTACCTATGTCACTGTTTCATGTTCAAATGCAACCATTCATGCCACTGTTTTGATGCACAAATAACACTACTTATGCCGCTGTTTTGATGTTCAAATGCCACTGTCTAATGCCACTGTTCTGCCACTGTTTTGAGGTCCAAAGTGTCACTGTTTCTGTTTTAAAATGGTCACTGTTTCTGCTGTAAGGTGCTACTGTTTTTCTGCTGTAAAACGTCACTGTTTCTGTCCACTGTTTTTAAGTAAAACGTCACTGTTTCTGTCCACTGTTTTTAAGGAAAACGTCAATGATTTCTGCTCACTGTTTTAAGGAACAAACGTCACTGTTTTCTGCTGTAAAACGCTGTTGTATGCTCACTGTTTTCTGCTGTAAAACACTGCTGTATGCTCACTGTTTTTCCACTGTAAAACGCTGCTGTATGCTCACTGTTTCTGCTGTAAATCTCCGCTGTAAATGATTGGTTGTAATTGATTTAGGTACGCTTAAGAAGTGAGATACTTCGCTGCTGTTTGGTATTGTTTAAGGCACACAAGGTAAGTGTCAGGCGATATTACCTAATGTGACTATTGACTACTGGTATAAAGTTGTGACATGATGCTCCATATTCCGTAAAAGTATTATGTTCCTTATGATGAAAGGAAACTGCCAAAATGTGCCGTGATGGCTATATGATTATGAGGTAAAGACGTTATGTGGCAGCATAACGCATATGAAAAGTATATGTGCCGTGATGGCTATATGAAAGGTATATAAGCATGCACCTTACATCATACCGCATTTTTGTACGTTTTGTGTGTGAAAGCATAGCATGGCATGCATGTACCAAGAGCATATAGGTCTTGCTTTTTAGAATAGTTATGTACAGGACCATGTGTTTGAGCAAGCATCATATAGGCATCCCCAAGGTACCGGGGTATGGGACACTTGGCATCAGTCCGCATAGGCCCACAGTTGGAATCCACATGGAGCTCAGGTGCCAAGGTATATTTGATTCCACTGTGAAGTGCGCGCACGACGGTGCTAAAAGCGCAAAGGAAAGGCGTTATATACGCAATATATGAATATGATGAAAAGGAAAGGCGTTATATGCGCTATATATATGAATATGATGAAAAGGAAAAAGGAAAAGGAACAAGGATATGTTGAAGTGACTGTTTATGATTTTGTGCCTAGTTAATACTGTTATATTATTGGTTTTGTTGCCACACTACTGGGATTATTCTCACCCCTTCGGGGCTGCTATTTTCCTAAATGGCAGGAGGACGTAAAAGCATTTGAAGGCATAATGTTTGCTGTTGCTTGCTGATGAATGGACTTGTACTGTTGCTGTTTGATTGATTGGATGACTGTAATGATTAATATTTTGGTACTCTTGGATGACTGTAGACTCTATCATCTCTATTTTATCTTGAACTTTTATGAACAGCGGCTATTTTGGAAAACCTTTGTGAAAGGAATTTTTGAAAGACTTATGTGCTGAAATTTTTACAGTGCACCTTACGGGTGGTGTTTTTATGAGCAAACGAACTCCGATTTACTATTATTTTATATGCACGCGAAGCCCTCAACGTGCTCCTTCTAAAACACTTGAAATATTTTTTATCGTCCAAACAGAAGTTATATTATCTATTTAAACGTCTTACGGAGTTGTACTTAGCATTAAAATATTTTTTGGCTCATGTGACGTTAACGACTCTAATTCCGCTTAGCAAACGACTCTCTTGGATGCATACAAGGGAGGGCGTTACACTAATTGGTATCAGAGCAGTTTGGTCCATGGATTTGCTTGTGATTGATTGAATTGATTGTTGATTGTGTTTATCTGCTGATTGACTGCCTAAATGTGCTATAGTTTAAGTATATATTAGCTAGGGTAGTTAGATTGTTAAGACCGTTCTGTGATAAGACACGGATGCATAGTTAACTTGTCCGAATTGAACCCGAGTACCTACTTGAGACTGCTGCCATAAATAACTCGCGGTGAGCCTGATCAACTCATTTCATGATATTGTGAGTGCAGAATCATGGCAGGTGGTCGCGGTTCAACTCGGGGAAGGTCTGGCAATGCGGAAGAGGATCTTATCACTACTATTGGGGGACTGGCAACGTTTATTCAGAATATGAGCCAAGAATGGCGCGACCATAGGCAACAGAATCAGAACCCACCCCCACTGCATGAAAATGCAGAAGAAATTGCCCGTCGGAGGTTGAAAGACTTCCGTAACTTCCAACCACCTATCTTTGAGGGTGAAGACAACCCAGAGGCTGCAGCAAAGTGGCTACAGATGATCGAGCATATTTTTGAACGCATGGCATGCCCGGAAGCGCAGAAGACTGATTACGCGTCGTACCAGCTGATGGGAGAAGCTTTAACATGGTGGACTGGTGCGAGGGCTCTGCTGAGAGCTCAGGACGTTGAACTAACTTGGGCCGTGTTCCGACAAGTATTTTTGGATAAGTATTTTCCTAAGGCAATGAGAAGAATGAAGCACTCTGAACTGCTGTCACTTAGGCAGGATAACATGTCGGTCAATGAGTACATTGCAAAATTTGGGCAGCTGATCGAGTACGCCAACTTTGACCGGAACATTTACGATGAGGAATGGCAGGTGGAGAAGTTTGAAAGCGGATTACATCCGGAGATCCGTAAACTCATTTTGACGACGGCTAACCGTACACTTCCGGAGCTCATCAATCAGAGTCGTCAGGCGGAAGGAATCATTAACGAGGCCAAGAATTTGAACAAGCAACCAACCCAATTCCACGGAGGAAACAGAGCAGGCAGGTTCTTCAGGACGGCACCTGGTAGGGGTCGGGGCAGAGGCACGCAGTTGCAGGCGCGGCCCGGAAATTTTAAGAGGAGCAATACTGTTGGTCAATCATCAACTGGACGGCAGGGTGCGACTGTTTGTGCTACGTGTGGAAAGAACCACTTTGGAGTTTGTCGCAAGAACAACAATGCATGTTTTAGATGTGGCCAGCAAGGACATTTTGCTTACAAATGCCCCCAGAACGCTGATCAACAGCCTACGCAAGCACGGGTGTTCGCACTGGATGCGAAAGATGGTAATTTTCAACCTTTTTCTCTCATTTCTTTATTACAAGTTAGAAAAGAGCTCCGCAACGGAGCAGCAGGGTATCTTTTGTCGATCGAGGCTGAGACCTCGGTTGACACTCAAATTCAGGATGTACCTGTAATTAGAGAATTCGAGGAGGTATTCCCGGATGAAATACCTCGATTGCCTCCTCATAGGGAAATAGAATTTTCTATCGAACTTGTTCCTGGAGTTGGACCAATCTCCATTGCCCCGTATCGTATGGCGCCTTTGGAACTTCGAGAGTTGAAGAAGCAGATAGAAGAGCTTTTGGCAAAGGAATTCATCAGACCAAGTACATCTCCATGGGGTGCTCCAGCCATCTTGATTAAGAAGAAGGATGGTAGTCTACGTCTGTGTGTAGATTACCGACAGCTGAACAAGGTTACGGTGAAGAATAAGTATCCGCTACCGAGGATTGACGATTTGATGGACCAGCTGAGAGGAGCCAGAGTCTTTTCCAAGATAGATTTACGATCGGGATACCATCAGATCCGGGTCAAACCGGAGGATATTCCGAAAACAGCTTTTAGGACTCGTTATGGGCACTACGAATATCAGGTGATCCCATTCGGACTTACAAATGCTCCAGCGGTATTCATGGACTACATGAACCGCATCTTCCGCCCATTTCTTGATCAGTTCGTTATTGTGTTTATCGACGACATTCTGATTTACTCGGGTAATGAAGAGCTGCACGCGGAACATCTGAGGATTGTCTTGCAAATCTTGAAGGAGAAGCTGTTGTACGCAAAGTGGTCGAAGTGCGAGTTTTGGCTTAAAGAGGTCCAGTTTCTGGGCCATGTCATTTCATCAGAAGGTATTGCGGTGGACCCCAGCAAAGTTGAAGCTGTCATGAATTGGGAACGACCCAAGACTGTCACCGAAGTAAGGAGTTTCTTAGGACTTGCTGGGTATTATCGAAGGTTCATCCAGAATTTCTCTCAGATAGTGCAACCTCTTACCCGTCTCACTCGGAAGGACAAGCCTTTTGAGTGGACTGAAGCTTGTGAAGAATGTTTCATGGAACTGAAGAGCAGGTTAACGAGTGCTCCCGTACTCACGATTCTGGATCCTACCCGGAAGTTCGAAGTATACTGTGATGCGTCGCTGAAAGGACTTGGATGCGTGTTGATGCAGGATCGTATGGCGGTAGCTTATGCATCTCGACAACTTAAGCCTCACGAAGAAAATTATCCTACGCACGATTTGGAGTTAGCAGCTGTAGTGTTCGCACTTAAAATCTGGAGGCACCATTTGTATGGTTCGCAGTTTGACGTGTTCAGCGATCATAAGAGTTTGAAGTATTTATTCGACCAGAAGGAGCTGAATATGCGGCAACGACGGTGGATGGAATTTCTGAAGGACTATGATTTTGAACTTAAATACCACCCAGGAAAGGCAAACGTGGTAGCTGACGCCCTGAGTAGGAAGACACTGCACACTGCAACTCTGATGATGGAAGAGCTGAAATTGTTTGAGGCCTTTCGAGATTTGAACTTATCTATAGACGAGAGAGGGCATAGCATAAGATTGGGAAATATAAAGGTGGAGAATGAATTGATCAGTAGAATTAAGGAAGCTCAGAGAGATGAAGAGTTAGTCCGCGAATTGGTTGGCAACCAAGAAGTTGTAAGGGATGAGAATGATATTTGGAGATTCCAAGGCCGGCTAGTTGTGCCGAATGAAGAGTTGAAGCGAGAAGTTTTGCAGGAAGCTCACAAGGGCAAGTACGCAGTTCATCCTGGATCCACGAAGATGTATCATGATTTGAAGACCTCGTTTTGGCGGCCGGGTATGAAGCGTGATATTGCTGAGTATGTATCTCGATGCTTAACTTGTCAGAAGGTAAAGTACGAACACCAGAAACCTTCGGGACTCCTTCAACCTTTGGAGATTCCCGAATGGAAGTGGGACAGTATTGCGATGGATTTTGTAGTTGGACTTCCTCGGACGCGAGAAGGATATGATTCTATCTGGGTGATTGTCGATCGTTTAACGAAGTCAGCTCATTTCTTACGTGTTAGAACCACATATAATACAGAAAGGCTTGCCAGGATTTACCTTCAGGAGATTGTGAAGCTGCACGGAGTCCCTACGAGTATTGTCAGTGATCGTGATCCCAAGTTTACATCTAAGTTCTGGGAATCTTTTCAAAGAGCTTTAGGAACCCACTTGAGATTGAGTACTGCTTATCATCCGCAGACCGATGGACAGACGGACCGCACTATTCAAGCCTTAGAGGACATGTTGCGAGCATGCATTTTGGAGTTAGGAGGCAGCTGGGACAACTATCTTTCTTTGATTGAATTTGCTTACAACAACAGTTACCATTCTAGTATTCAGATGGCACCGTACGAAGCTTTGTATGGGAGAAAATGCAGATCCCCTTTATGCTGGACTGAAGTAGGTGAGCGAAGTATGTTAGGACCTGACTTAATTCAAGAAACATCCGAGCAAGTAAAGAAGATTCGGGAAAATATGCAGCGGGCTCAGGCCAGACAGAAGAGTTATTACGACAAGCGTCATAAGCCTCTATCTTTCGAAGTCGGAGACCATGTATTTTTGAGAATCACACCTACATCGGGACTCGGAAGGAGAATGGGAGTTAAGAAGTTAAGTCCACGGTACTTAGGACCGTATCTGATTATGGACCGGATTGGAGAGTCTGCATACCGATTGGCTTTACCACCCAATCTGTCAGGAATTCACAATGTATTTCATGTGTCACAGCTACGGAGATATCTCTCGGATCCATCTCACGTGTTACAGCCGGAAGAAGTAGAATTAAAGGAAAATCTGACGTATCAAGTACAACCGTTCCAAATTCTTGAAAGATCCGTCAAGCGACTCCGTTCTAAAGAGATTCCTTTGGTGAAAGTATTGTGGAACAATAGATCGGCAGTTGAAGCCACTTGGGAGCGCGAGGATGACATTCAGAAACGCTATCCGGAACTGTTTAGCTCTTAAGTAAGTTTAATTTTGCGGTCAAAATTCCTATTTGGTGGGGAGAGTGTAACATCCCACATAATTAGTAAGATGCCTAAGTGTTATAATGATATAGATGCATGTGTATGTGTGGTGGCTTGCGAATTGTTTGATCTTTATCCTTGAATGAGACTAAGGTAAGTATTTAAATTAAATCATAGGAGGGTACATATGTAGGCATGTGAATTTTTATTTAAATCATATGAGTAAGTTGATTGTGTGTATAAGGCCTTGGTGTTTATTGGACTTTGGAAGTGGGCTAGTGTGTGTGGACTTGCCACCTTTAGACTTGTCTTATTGGATCCATTGTATGTGTAGGCCAATGGCCCAAGGAAGTTTATGGATCAATCATGTTCATCCCAAGGTTGTGTCCACACTTATCTCCCCTAAGCCTTGTCCAACAAGATTGTTTGTGTACCAAGGAATTTCCACATGGCAAGAGTAATCTTCCCACCCATTTCATGCGCAAGAGAGAGTGGATAGGACTTAGAAAAATCTGCCAACACACTCCTTGTTTGACCACCACATCACCTTGCATGTGCAACCTTTGATTTCAACTTCATTGCATGGAAGACACATGTACACCTTAGCACTATTTTGGGCTGCATCTTTCTTCATTTTAGGCGCACATGGAGGTGTCATAGAGCAGATTTTTATGACACCAAATCTGCCTTGAGTGTTGACCAAGAGAATCACCTTACACCTTCCATCATGAGGCTGAAATGTGCAGATTTCTGCATGCTTTTGGCAGTCCATCATGAGCCAAATCTGTCCCTTGCTTCCACATGCAACAAAGAAGGATTTTGGACTGCATTTCCCCCCATCATGTGCGCACAAAGGCAGCATCAAATCAGATTTTTTGGCTGCCACAAAGCTGTCTTGCTTGTTGACTTAGAGAACCCTCTTACATGTGCTCATGATGACACCTCCCTTTCACTCCACCTTGTGCGCATGGTTTAGTCAATTGTGTGAAAAAGTTCTGACTTAGGTAGCAATCAGATCTGAACCTCTCCTCTCCTCATCCTTGCATGTGCATAGTGTATACTAGAAGCAACCCTTTGCTTGTTCAAACCAAGTGTGCAGTCCCACTCTTGCAAGAAACCAGAATTTTCATGATGCATCATCATTGCAACCTCCTCTCACTTCTCTTTAAGTTATGCGCACACATGAGGGGGCTGTCCTCATTTTACATTCAGCCAAGTTCCTTCCTCATTTCCTCCCTCTCTAGCCGTGACTACAAGCACCTTAGGAGCAAGAAGACTTAGCTAACTCATCTTCCCTCACCTCTCAAAACCGTGGCCTATACCCAAGCAAGTGTAAGTTTTTTTCTCCTCCCTTTCCCTCACTGTTCAGCCTTGGTACTCACTCTTGGAAGCTGTCCAAAGGTGTCCTCCTCACCATTTATGCGCATAGATCATCTCCTAGGAAGTGTGGACTTGTTGTTGGTAGAACTAGAAAGGTGTGGTATGTGAGCAAGAAGTGTGTGCTACAAGAGGTAAGCCTAGAACTTAGACCTCTTCATTGTGTGTAACCATGTGTGTGCATGAGATGTCTCCTTGAATATGTTTTGTTTTGTGTAACGCCCTCCCTTGTATGCATCCAAGAGAGTCGTTTGCTAAGCGGAATTAGAGTCGTTAACGTCACATGAGCTAACAAAGAATCTCATAGCAGTATACAAATCCGTAAGGCATTTCAATAGTTCTTATCACATCTGTTTGGACGATAAAAAATATTTCAAGTGATTTTGAAAGAGCACGTTTGGGGCTTCGCGTGCATATAAAATAATAGTAAATCAGAGTTCGTTTGCTCATAAAAACACCACCCGTAAGGTGCACTGTAAAAATTTCAGCACTTAAATTCTTTTCACAAAGGTTTTCCAAAATAGCCGCTGTTCATAAAAGTTCAAGCTAACATAGAGATGATAAAGACTACAGTCATCCAAGAGTACCAACACATTAATCATTACAGTCATCCAATTAAACAAACAGCAACAGTGAAAATCCACGCATCAGCAATCAACAGCAAACATCACTCCTTCAAGTGCTTTTACGTCCTCCTGCCATTTTGGAAAAATAGCAGCCCCGAAGGGGTGAGAATAATTCCCAGTAGTGTGGCAACAAAACCAGAAATATAACAGTATTAACTAGGCACAAAATCATAAACAGTCACTTCAACATATCCTTGTTCCTTTTCCTTTTTCCTTTTCATCATGTTCATATATTGCGTATATAACGCCTTTCCTTTGCGCTTTTAGCACCGTCGTGCGCGCACTTCACAGTGGAATCAACTATCCCTTGGCACCTGAGCTCCATGTGGATTCCAACTGTGGGCCTATGCGGACTGATGCCAAGTGTCCCATACCCCGGTACCTTGGGGATGCCTATATGATGCTTGCTCAAACACATGGTCCTGTACATAACTATTCTAAAACAAGGCCTATATGATCTTGATACATGCATGTCATGCTATGCTTTCACACACAAAGCGTAAAAATGCGGTATGACGTAAGGTGCATGCTTATATACCTTTCATATGCGTTATGCTGCCACATAACGTCTTTACCTCATAATCATATAGCCATCACGGCTCATTTTTGGCAGTTTCCTTTCATCATAATGGAACATAATATTTTTACGGCATATGGAGCATCATGTCACAATTTTATACCAGTAGTCAATAGTCACATTAGGCAATATCGCCTGACACTTACCTTTGCGTGCCTTAAATATTACCAAACAGCAGCGAAGTATCTCACTTCTCAAGCGCACCTAAATCAATTACAACTAATCATTTACAGTGGCTATTTACAGCAGAGACTGTGAGCATACAGCAGTGTCTTACAGCAGCAAAACAGTGAGCATACAGCAGTGTTTTACAGTGGAAAACAGTGAGCATACAGCAGTGTTTACAGCAGCAAACAGTGAGCATACAACAGCGTTTTTACAGCAGAAAACAGTGACGTTTGTGCTTAAAACAGTGAGCGTTTTAAAACAGAAACAGTGACGTTTTACAGCAGGAAAACAGTAGCACCTTACAGCAGAAACAGTGACCATTTTAAAACAGAAACAGTGGCACTTTGGACTTCAAAACAGTGGCATAAATCTTGGTTTTTTGGACATTGAAATAGTGGCATATTATGGACTAAAACAGTGGCATTTTATGCATAAAACAGTGGCATATTATGGACTAAAACAGTGGCATTTTATGCATAAAACAGTGGCATATTATGTGCAGAAACAGTGGCATATATGTGCAGAAACAGTGGCATGAAAATGGTGATCTTGAGGAACCGAAATAGTGAGCATTTTACCCTCAAAACAGTGGCACATTCATGGGGAAACAGTGGCATTTGCATACAAAACAGTGGCATAGTATCTTAAGCATAACCATGAGACTTTCACTCTACAACTCATGCATACAAGTCATCATAAAATGGCTCCATACTTATACTTTAACCATGCTCAATCAAGAATCCAAAGCAAAACATATTCAAGGAGACATTCAAGCACACATATGATTACACACCATGAAAGAGGTCTAAGTTCAAGGCTTACCTCTTGTAGCACACACTTCACCGCACCCTTTCTAGCTCTACTTCACAACAAGTCCCCACTTCCTATGATGATCTATGCGCAAAAGGTGAGGAGAAACAATCTAGGACAGCTTCAAGGTTGAGGAACAAGGCTGAACATTGAGGGGGAAAAGAGGAGAAACTCACACTTCACTTGTGTCTAGGCCACGGTTTGAAGGTGAGGGAAGGAGGGAGTTGGCTTGGTCTTTCTTGCTCCAAAAATGCTTGTAGGTTCGGCTAAGAGAGTGAGGGAATGAGGGAGGAACTTGGCTGCACTTGTGTAAGGTGAGGAAGCCTTCAAGTGTGCGCATACTTAAGGAGAAGTGAGGGGAAGGTTGCAATGATTAAACATCATGAAAATTCTGGTTACTTGAAGAGGTGGGACTGCATACTTGGGATGAACAAGCAAAGGGTTTGCTTCTAAGTTACTCTATGCACATGCAAGGAGGTTTACTAAGTCAACATGCAAGACAACAATGTGGCAGCCCAAAAATCTGCATAGATGCAGTCCTTGTGCGCAATGATGAGGGAGGTGCAGCCCAAAATCCTTCTTTGGTTGCATGTGGAAGAAAGGGGGAGATTTGGCTCATGATGGACTGCCTAAAGCATGCAAAAATCTGCACAATTCAGCCTCATGATGGAAGGTGTAAGGTGGTTCACTTGGTCAACACTCAAGTCAGATTTGTGTCATAAAAAAATCTGCACCAAGACCCCTCCATGTGCGCCTAAATGGGGAAGTATGCAGCCTAAAATCATGCTAAAGTGCACATGTGTCTTTCATGCAATAAAATTGAATCCAAGAGATGCAAAAGCAAGGTGAAGTGGCGGTCAAACAAGAGAAAGGTAGGCAGATTTTTCTAAGTCCTATCCATCCTTTTGTGCGCAAGAAAAGAGTGGAATGATACACCTAGCCAAGTGGTTGTTCCTTGATACACAAGACTCCCTAGTTGGACAAGGCTTAGGGGAGATAAGGGTGGACACAACCTTGGGCTGAACTATCTTGATCCAAAAGCCATCCTTGGGCCATTGGCCACACACACAAAGAATCCAATCACACAAGTCCAATAGTAACAAGTCCACACACACTAGCCCATTTCCAAAGTCCAATAAACACTAAAGCCTTCTAACACACACTCACATTACTCACATGATTTTAATAAATTTCACATGTCTACACAAGCACCCTCCTATGATTTAATTTAAACACTTACCTTAGCCTTATCCAAGGATAAAGGTCAACCAATTCGCAAACCATCTCACCTAAACCATAAATCCGAAATCTACACATACATATAGTACTTACGTATTTTACTAATTATGCGGGATGTTACATTTTGGATTCTTGAATGAGTATGGTAAAGGATTAAGGATGGAGCTATTTTATGAGGATTTGTATGCATGAAAGTCCCATGGTTATGCTTAAGAAATATGCCACTGTTTATGTGTGAATGTGCCACTGTTTTGAGGATATATATGCCACTGTTTCTCAATGAATCTACCACTGTTTTGAGGATATATATGCCATTGTTTCCCCCTGAATGTGCCGCTGTTTGAGGCTAAGAATGTCACTGTTTCGGTTTCACAAGATCACCATTTTGATGCCACTGTTTCTGCATAAAATGCTCACTGTTTTAGTACATAATGTGCCACTGTTTCTGCATAAAATGCTCACTGTTTTAATGCCACACATGCCACTATTTTGCACCAAAAATACTCACTGTTTTAGCACCTAATGAGCCACTGTTTCTGCATAAAATAACCACCCTATTGATGTTCAAACCCCACTATGTATGCTCACTGTTTTAATGTCCAAAAATCAAGATTTATGCCACTGTTTTAATCACCATTTATGCCACTGTCTTAATGTTCAAAAATCCCTCTTTATGCCACTGTTTTGATGTGCAAATACCTCTACCTATGTCACTGTTTCATGTTCAAATGCAACCATTCATGCCACTGTTTTGATGCACAAATAACACTACTTATGCCGCTGTTTTGATGTTCAAATGCCACTGTCTAATGCCACTGTTCTGCCACTGTTTTGAGGTCCAAAGTGCCACTGTTTCTGTTTTAAAATGGTCATTGTTTCTGCTGTAAGGTGCTACTGTTTTTCTGCTGTAAAACGTCACTGTTTCTGTCCACTGTTTTTAAGTAAAACATCACTGTTTCTGTCCACTGTTTTTAAGGAAAACGTCAATGATTTCTGCTCACTGTTTTAAGGAACAAACGTCACTGTTTTCTGCTGTAAAACGCTGCTGTATGCTCACTGTTTTCTGCTGTAAAACACTGCTGTATGCTCACTGTTTTTCCACTGTAAAATGCTGCTGTATGCTCACTGTTTCTGCTGTAAATCGCCGCTGTAAATGATTGGTTGTAATTGATTTAGGTACGCTTAAGAAGTGAGATACTTCGCTGCTGTTTGGTATTGTTTAAGGCACACAAGGTAAGTGTCAGGCGATATTACCTAATGTGACTATTGACTACTGGTATAAAGTTGTGACATGATGCTCCATATTCCGTAAAAGTATTATGTTCCTTATGATGAAAGGAAACTGCCAAAATGTGCCGTGATGGCTATATGATTATGAGGTAAAGACGTTATGTGGCAGCATAACGCATATGAAAAGTATATGTGCCGTGATGGCTATATGAAAGGTATATAAGCATGCACCTTACATCATACCGCATTTTTGTACGTTTTGAGTGTGAAAGCATAGCATGGCATGCATGTACCAAGAGCATATAGGTCTTGCTTTTTAGAATAGTTATGTACAGGACCATGTGTTTGAGCAAGCATCATATAGGCATCCCCAAGGTACCGGGGTATGGGACACTTGGCATCAGTCCGCATAGGCCCACAGTTGGAATCCACATGGAGCTCAGGTGCCAAGGTATATTTGATTCCACTGTGAAGTGCGCGCACGACGGTGCTAAAAGCGCAAAGGAAAGGCGTTATATACGCAATATATGAATATGATGAAAAGGAAAGGCGTTATATGCGCTATATATATGAATATGATGAAAAGGAAAAAGGAAAAGGAACAAGGATATGTTGAAGTGACTGTTTATGATTTTGTGCCTAGTTAATACTGTTATATTATTGGTTTTGTTGCCACACTACTGGGATTATTCTCACCCCTTCGGGGCTGCTATTTTCCTAAATGGCAGGAGGACGTAAAAGCATTTGAAGGCATAATGTTTGCTGTTGCTTGCTGATGAATGGACTTGTACTGTTGCTGTTTGATTGATTGGATGACTGTAATGATTAATATTTTGGTACTCTTGGATGACTGTAGACTCTATCATCTCTATTTTATCTTGAACTTTTATGAACAGTGGCTATTTTGGAAAACCTTTGTGAAAGGAATTTTTGAAAGACTTATGTGCTGAAATTTTTACAGTGCACCTTACGGGTGGTGTTTTTATGAGCAAACGAACTCCGATTTACTATTATTTTATATGCACGCGAAGCCCTCAACGTGCTCCTTCTAAAACACTTGAAATATTTTTTATCGTCCAAACAGAAGTTATAAGAACTATTGAAACGTCTTACGGATTTTTATATTGCTATGAAAATCTTTGTTGGCTCATGTGACGTTAACGACTCTAATTCCACTTAGCAAACGACTCTCTTGGATGCATACAAGGGAGGGCGTTACATATACTCAACCAAATCCCTTGATTTTGGTGTTGAAATTTATCGTAAATCACCTTCTATAGCCATTGGTGATACTCCCAAGCCTTGAAATCATCTCTTTGGGGTGTTATTGGGCAAAGTCAGATCCGAAATTATTGGGGTTTTGAGTGTTCTTGGAGCCATTGGACTTCTCTTTGCTTGGGTGAACCTTGGAGGAGTGTCAATCATCGATTGTGAGTATATTTGTAGTATTTTTACGGTTGATTTTGTAGATCTAGAAATATGAACTCTAAGTCTTTAATCTTAGATGTGTGATGATGGAGAGCCCAAATGGAAAAATGCTATTAGATGAAAATGCCTTAGAATGATGTGTGTGAGCTAGAAATGCCATGAAAAAATTATGTGAAAAAGTGGGATTTTTAACTTAGAAAAAATTAGTGAAATGTCATGAATTTGAGGTTTTGTGTAAGGTGGAAAAGTGTTGATCATGATGTTGATCATTGTAGGGTGCCTCACACGGACGTGATTGTGGAAGATTGATTTGCAGTGTACGCGTGGAACGAGACTTTCGGTGTTGAGGAAAACCCTTGGAACTGGGGTTTAATCCCTTGTGTGCTCCACCACACCTAGTGGAAGGTTGTGGTTGGGGTTTTGTGTTTATAGCATTGTGTGATTATGTGCTTTCATGCTTTATTGCTTGTTATGTGTGAAATTGTTTGGTCGTTGGCCAGTAGACGTGTGTTGGTTTGGAGATCCGCTGGATAATTCCGCTGGGAATTCCAGTCGGGTTTTGCCGTGGGGCTGACTCTGGGAGCGGCACCAGGATGATCCGAACGAGGGACTTCCGCTGGATAGGGCTCATGAGGAGTTCCAGTTGGGTTTTTCCATGGGGTCGTCTCATCCATGGGAGAGGCACCAGGAAGGTTCCCGGGAGTTATATGATGGGGTCCTTGAACGTAATCCTAATGCGGATGTTCTCGGGCTGTCCCCAGTTGTTGGTAATATTGTGTGTCATGCATATTGTATAATGTTATATTTGCACATTGAGTGAGCCATGGGGTGGAGAAAGCCTCTAGTACCCTTGGTTTACTTAGATATATTTGTATATCTCACCCCGCGTTTGGGGACATCATTTCAGGGCATTATGAGCTGGGAGGAGCTTCGGGCAAGAAGCCCACTTAGTGGATGGCGGTTGCATGTGGTGCATTAGGCTAGCATGACATTTTGGAGGAGTCTATTGAGTGCACATATCATGTTGTATAGTGTTTTGAGACTTAGGTCATGAACATATTGCATGATGTGATTTCCATGCTTTTGTAGTGTTCATGATTATGTTCTAAGTCTTAGTTATTGCTTTGTATTTATGCCTTGGATTAATTGTATATTTTGAGTGAGCATGAGACTTGTCCATAGCCACGTATATTGTATTTGAGGCCTTGAAACACTTATGTTGTAAATGGACCATTCATGATGTAAAATGGCCATTATCTTAAGGACTTTTGTAAAGGATGCATTCTATAATGAAAATGCATGATGGAAGGGCCTAGAGTCTACATTAGGGTATGTGTAAGGTT